>VYZM01010818.1:76198-90879 GCA_013398915.1 Dromas ardeola | reverse complement strand
TTTTTTTGTGCAGAACCAAACCCAAAAGGCAGAGTTTTTGAGATCAGAGATCTGAGATCCCAGGATCTCCCTCATCCCTTGGTTCTAAAAACATTTCTTTAGGGGCTTCCCTTGGTGATGTCATGTGAGCCACAGATGGAGAACCACTTTTGGAGGGCTCAAAAATGTCCAGATTAAACCCTTTTTGACATAAACCCTTCCTTCTTAAAGCAGGGCTAAACTCTTCATGGAGGATATGGGAACGTTGATGTTTTTACAGTGATATAACACTGTGAAAAGGACAAGCATCACATGGCCAAGAAACCTTGAAGCCAGCTTTCTGGCACTTCATTCTTTCCCTGCTCTCCCATAACCAGCTTTTGCCAATGCTACACATTTTTTGAAGTGTGATTCTCAGAATCTCAGAACTGCAGCTGAGTGAGACACCCTGCTGGGGCTGAAAAAAGTGGATTGGTGGCCTTGGGCAAAGACGAGTATGTGTCTTGTAAGCTATGTTCCTGCACATATAACCAAGCAGGCTCCTGCAGGTTCCTACTAGATGTGTGCATTCATTTTGACAGTGTGACACCCATCATCACTCTGCATCAACCACTTTTTCACATTCATCTTTACCATGCTTCCTTATCTTGCTCAGGAAAACATCATAAGAAACACTGACCAGAGCCTTTCTAATGCCAGCACGTAACTTCTGCTGCCTCTCTCCTGCTCACAAAACCTATTACCCTTTCTTGGGAAAACAACTGTAATTGTCTGATATAATTGGTTCTGATAAACTGAAGATTTGGCGTTAGCACAGGAAACAAGATAATAACACAAGTCTGGGAACTAAGCAGGGATGGGAAGAAACAGCAAGGGATTTCAAGTTACAAGCCCGGGCAGAAATAGTGGGAACTCTTGGCCAGTTGGAAGGTAACTACATCTGCTGTCTTAAACAGAGCTATAGAGACCACCACGAGATTCCACGAGGCAACCATAGTTGCAGGTACCTTGATCTAGCTGGCATGACTTACTTTTCTTGTGCTTGTTAGAAAGCCTCAGTTGGGGAAAGTTTGAACGGAAATCAAGGTAAAGCAGAATGAAAGGAGACCCTAAAATGGTTTCTCTGACCAATCAACTTTACCAGACCTTCTTCCTGCCTCCTCAGCTATTGCTGGGGTCAACCACAGTTTTGCCATAGGGCTACAATTTCATATGAGAAGCCCCAAAGCTATTTCCCTTCTAACCATGCCCCATCTTAATTTAGAGACAAGAGTCCTGAGTCAGATAAGGCTTCACCTTGCCAACTGCTCCATCACTCTCCAGACAACAATCAATCCTACTGCTTCCCCTACTTCCACCAACTGATCCTCTTGCCAAGAGCAAGAAGAGCTTCCCTGTTCCCAACATCCTGCCACTCTAATTTAACATGTTTCTCACAAAGTCTAGACTTTTCCTGAATTGCATGTTAAAAGCTCCCGCTCCACTTCAGCTCCATTAATCGTGCAACTCCAGGTCCAACAAGGCTGATGCTTCTCCATTGGCTCTGGGTGAATTACAGTTTAAATGACAACCGCGCAACTCCTTGGCAGTGACTCTATGCCCTTCGTTCTTGTATTTTTCTGGATGGAAGGAAAGAAATGATAAATTCCTTTGAGGTTGCTGTCTGTCCCATTGCAGCAGAAATTAACTGACCTGGTAGAGTTTAGTGCAGATTGGACAGCTTGTACTATAGCTAGTTGATAGCATCACCCTGCAAGGGAGTAAAAACCCTTTCTCACAGACTCTCAGGGTGCCTGTGTTGATTGTGTCATAGATGTAAAAGATGAAAGAAGGCTAATGGGGCAATTACAAAGTCTTTTGGTGCCTCATTTACTCTCGACAGAGCTTTCCTTGGCATTAACTTCAGTCTTGCTTCCAAAGTCCTAAGTAGAGCTATTTGCAATATTTTCTTTTAAAGTTTTCTTTTAGATAAAAATTACTTATTTCCTCAAGCAAATAAAAAACCCCATTGTTTATAATTTTCAAATTGTCTTGGTTTTAGTGATGTTTGGGGAAGCCTTTAAAAAAATCCACCAGCATTCAATTTGCTATTTTTCTGTCCTTTCCTAATTTCTGCTTTTCTGCACTCTTTTTCCCCTGCTGCCAAAAAAATAAAATTAATAAAATATTTTAAAAAGAGGAGCAAGAGAGGAACAGGAGACATCATTAAAAGTTTTATTCATATTTACTACTCTCTAAAAGGAAGGACTGAATTATGCCTTTTTGCCACATTGGGAACTCATGGTCGTTGGTTCGTCCAGCGATGAAGGTATCTCTCTCCAGGGCTGGGCTTGCGCTTCTTGAGTTACCAGTTGACTGAATCTGGCCACACATTTTTAGTAATGCTGGTGGTGGTGGTGCACATGCTGAGTAGATCAAGTATAGAAATCACCCCTCTGTATCCCAGCTCTGGAACCCTCAGCACAAGAAGGACATGGACCTGTTGGAGCGGGTCCAGAGGAGGGCCACAAAGATGATCCGAGGGCTGGAGCACCTCTCCTATGAAGACAGACTGAGAGAGTTGGGGTTGTTCAGCCTGGAGAAGAGAAGGCTTCATGGAGACCTTATAGAAGCCTTCCAGTACCTGAAAGGGGCCTACAAGGAAGCTGGGGAGGGACATTTGCGAGGACATGTAGCGATAGGATGAGCAGCAGTGGTTTTAAACTAGAGCAGGGTAGGTTTAGGTTAGACATTTGGAAGAAGTTCTTTACAAGGAGGGTGGTGAGACACTGGCACAGGTTGCCCAGAGAGGGGGTGGAGGCCCCATGCCTGGAGACATTCAAGGCCGGGCTTGATGAGGCTCTGAGCAATCTGATCTAGTTGAAGATGTCTCTGCTTACTGCAGTGGTGTTGGACTAGATGGCCGGTGGAGGTCCCTTCCAACTCAACACATTCTATGATTCTATGATCCCACAATCCCACTAGAAGCACCTCTTCTCCCCACTGAGGACTAGTTGTTAATATTTTAGCTCTTTAATTTATTTACCATGTGCTTTACCAATATCTCCAACTGCTGATTTTGTCATCACTACTGTATCAAATTCTTTGGGAAAGTTTGCTGCTCTGTAGTAAAGGCAGAAGAACGCACCAAGAAGCTTTGCAACACCAGACCAGTTTAATTCCAGTTCAGCAGACTTATGGCATCCACAATCCCATGCATTCCGTATTTTCTCTTGTATTTGAAGATTTCTCAAAAGCTGACCCCAAACATTTGACCCAAAGACATCTGACACATCTTACAGAATTTCAGGGTGTAAGTCATTAAATATTCAATGCATTTCTACAAGTAGGTGTGCATTACAATGCGCTTGGTTTCTGAATGACTGCAAAAGGCTTTGGACACCCAAAGGCGATATTAATTATTTCACATTATTGTAATTACAAAGGGATAAACAGAAATAATCACTATACACTTTTTCTTAGATGTTATAAGCAGACCATCTCTATCTAACACTAGGCCCCATTTCATTGCTATTTTTTTCTTTCTGTCCCAAAGTCCCTAGCCTTTTAATTGATGTCTTCAGACTTTTCTGTATGGCTTCTCAACACTTCAGATAGCATTATTCTTCACAATTGTTATCACTTTCCCTTTTCATCACAAGTTATTACACTGCTTTTGAGTATCTAATCAGTATTTTCAGGTTGCTCACAATGTGAGGTATATTGTGTATTACCAAACTTCTAGTGCAATAGCACTGACTTTTACAATCCTGTGTCACCAGGAAAAAAAGAATTAGATTGTAACCTAACTTGTCTTGAATTTAGGATGAATCCTGACTCTCCCAACTCCACAGTCTTCCTTGCACTGCTGTTTCTGCCTCCTCCAAATGGAGTTTCTGGTGATGCTCTGCAGGGACACTCAAGCTGAGCCCTCCGCCGCGGGTCTTTTTTCACTTGAGCTCAACATCTCCCCAGTAATGCTTGTGCAGAGCAACAGAAACTGTTTTTTCTGACACGCCTTCCCCAGTAGCAGGTTTTCTCATAGGACTTCATCCCCTGAGAAGTTAAACTTATGTTGTTGTTTCCTCTCTTGTGCACAATGTCCTTACTGATTTCTGTACCAGTCTCCAATCCGCAACGGCCATTAGGATTCTCTGACCACTTTCTCCCAAATTGTTAATAAGGCTGTTAAGCAGATTGGTGTGACATTGATCTGCAGAGCGATCCAACTGACACCTCTTTGTGACTCACATGTACCTTATATCCCAAAGTAGGACATGCTGCTATTAAAGCACTGGATTTGGATTCTGGAGATAGGGGCTTTGTCCATCTCCCTCTCATCCATCTTCTGGATGTGTTTGCACAGGGGACTTATTTTCTTTGTGCTATTTCTCCCTCGGTACAGAAGGATTAACAACACTGCCCTTCTGCACAGAAGAGTTTTTAGGACATATTTATTAAAGTTCATGTGGCTACTGTGTCACCTGTGGCCACATGAATATATACTGAGAAGTGTAGTGTATGGTTGTCTGACCTGCTGGACAGTCTGGACTTGCGTCTGGGTGTGGAAAAATAGAGGTTTCAGTATTCTGTGATTTCTCAGGAAACAGTGACTGAGAACTTTTGCTCACCTCAGCCACTTGTGTGTGGCACCTCATTCAGTCACGGGGGCTAAGGGGACCGGAATTGGGGCTCTCCATCAGTCTTCTGCTGTAACTGTTGCCTCAGTCAGGAGAGCGGAAATGTTGCAAACACTGTGTACACTGAATTACTTTTGATTCCCAAGAGCTTGATTTTTCTGTGTTCTGGTTAAAAAAAAAAGAAAAAAAAAAGGCAAAAGAAAGCCCTGTTCTTTAGTACTTAATCAAAGACATTATTAGTGCTTTTTACCAAAACTAAAATTTATTGAGAGAATTCTGCAGGTATACAGTAGCCTGGATAAAGGTTATGCGTTGTTTTCTATGCATCCACCAATTTTAAACTCAGCAGTTCTCTCAGAGACAATATAAATTAATATCACGAGCAGTACTTTGTGGGAGACTGTTTCAAATGCCACATCATTAACTGGCATATTAAATCTGCAAATTTCCTTTCAGCCCCTAATTTTATAATTCTATCAAAGAAAGCAATTTTTCATGCTATAATTCCTTTTACCCCTTTGCATCCATCCCCTGCTGCTTGCCACTCGTAATGTGGTGCATTTTGTGTTGTCTTTATTTCCCACACCCCGCACATCTGTGCATGAAGGTCTCATCAGAAAGGCTGGACTGGTTCTGGCCACAGAATAATCATAATATGGACTATTGATGAGTGAACCTGCCCCTTTCTTCCTTCCAAGTCCAACATCCCAAGGTGACCACTGAGCTGGATCCCAGCAGCTCCCGGACTCCCTTTGCTCTTTGGCTGTTTGGTCAGGGAGTGTGTGTCATAGAAACATAGAATCATACAGTGATTTATGCTGTAAGGGAACTTGAAGATCATCTAGTTCCAGCCTCCCTGCCATGGGCAGGGACACCTCCCACTAGACCAGGTTCCTCAAAGTCCCATCCAACCTGGCCTTGAACACTTCCACAGATGGGGCATCCACAACATCACTTGGCAACCTGTTCCAGTTCCATGGTAAGGAGGAAGACAGCTGAAGCATGAAGGACCATTAGAAAATGCACTAAAATCTTTCCAATCCTAATTTGGAGATCAAAGTAGACCTGCAGGGTGATCTGAAGTGGGGATTCCGACTTGGTGGAAGATCCCGTGTCCCTGCTGCCAACAGCTGGGACCTTTAGGCTCAGATTCTCTAAAGACAGTGGGTAGCAAACTCCCAGATTTATCCTAATTATAGTAAAGCCTTCCAGGGTAGGTGATTCATGTCATTGGGAAAAGAAAGTAGAGATACTTTAGTGAGTGTGTGATCAGCATATGGGAAATCTACAGCAATTATAGGAAATGTTGTATCAGCTGTTGTGAGAAATGGATAGGCTGTTGAGAGTCTGGTTCTCCTTTTGATTTGCATTGACAGAGGGCAATTGTGGAAATGGAAACTGGGATACTTGTCTCTGCTTCTGTACAAAGCTGGCATTGCCTCTCCTCCAGTCACACTCCATTGGCATAATGTCAGATTTCTAATCTCTACGTGTGGAGGATTTGGTGAAGGAATGTCACTTAAAGAGGTCTGTAAGACCAGCTCCAGTGGATCAGTGCGTCCACCACCCCAACTACCCTGTTTGTGACAGCTGGTGCTCATGAACACTTAGGGTAAGAGCATAAAACGGGAGGTATAAAGAGGTAATTTCTTACGTTTCCTAGGTTGGAATACATCTGATTAAATAAACATCTTTGTCAAAACAAATGGGGAGTAAATTGAGTCAGTAAATGGAGAGCTAGTCAAGGCAGACAGTGGAGTTCAGGACATGATTCATCTGATCCTGGAGCAGATATATAAAAAAGGTCAGGTGACTCACTCCTTAAAAATGCCTATATCTCTCCATTAATTATAAAGACAACCTGCTTTGACATGTTCAGCCTTGATTCCGTAGAAATCTACAGCTGCATGGCCTGAGCCAAACTCAAGCTGGTTGGTTACTTTTTGAAGCTGGAGAAGTGCAGAGGGGTTGTTCCCCTCTTAGATATGCAATCAGTAGATGATGCCTGGAATAGCACAACTTCATGTATTTGGTCACCCCACAGACACTTTCTTACCTATTTTTTTTCCGAGGGAGCTGAAAACATTTGGGAAAAAAAAAATCTCTGATGTTCTCTGGCCACTAGCCAGAATATTTTATCTGTCTTGAATGAGTTCTGGACCTTGGATAATCTTTGAATCTGGTGCTTTTAAATTTTGCAGTTTAGATCCCTGTGCACAAACTCCCATGTGTAAGTGCAACAGATACAGGAAGTTGGATATTGTCTCTCTCGGGTTTTTTTTTGGTGTTTTTTTTTTTGGTTTTGGTTCATTTTTGGTTTTGGTTTGGTTTTGGTTTTGGGTTTTTTGTATGTTTTGTTTTTTGTTTTGTTTTGTTTGTTTGTTTGTTTTGGGGGGTGTTGTTTGTGTATCTGGGGTTTGGGTTTTGTTTTTTTTTTTTTCCTAGGTGGATGAAATTTTGAAACCATGCCATTTTTGGGATGCAAAGGCCTGGGAAACTGAAAATCTCGATGATATGATAAAATTATCACTATTCTGGAGTGAAATCTTAGAAGAAAATTCTGTATACTTGAGCTCATCTTTGAGCTTTTGATTCTCAGCTTTGAAATCTCCAATATTGTAGATTCCACAAAATGTGAACCCATTCCAATGTTTGTCAGCCCTTATGGTGATTTTTTAAAATAATATGCAATAAAAATGTCTTTGTTATGAACCTTGGAGAAGAATCTGGCCCTATCTATGCTATAAACTTCTGTTAGGTAGTTGAAGACAGTAACGTTCCCTTCACCTCCTGTTTTTCAGGTTGAACAAAACCAGCTATCCCAGCGTCTCTGTGTCTGTCGTGCTCCATCCCCTTGATCATCTTGGTATCTCCATTGGACAAGTATGTACATGTCTTGCACTGGTAAGTCCCACGTTTGACATAGTAATCCAAGTGCGATTTACTGAATTAGAGGAGAAGAATCCAACTGGCCAGCAGATAGATTTCAGACAGCTGACCACTACCCTTTGTGCCAATGGTCCTGTCAATTTTCTACCTGCCTCCTAGTCCACTTATCTAGTCCATATCTCTCATAGAATCATAGAATCATAGGGTTGGAAGGAACCTCTGGAGATCATCTAGTCCAACCCCCCTGCCAGAGCAGGGCCACCTTAGAGCAGGTTGCACAGGAACGCGTCCAGGCGGGTTTTGAATGTTTCCAGAGATGGAGACTCAACCACCTCTCTGGGCAGCTTGTTCCAGTGCTCTGCCCCCCTCAAAGTAAAGAAGTTCTTCCTTATGTTGAGATGGAACTTCCTATGCTCAAGTTTGTACCCATTACCTCTTGTCCTGTTGCCGGGCACCATTGAAAAGAGCCTGGCCCCCTCCTCCTGGCACCCACCCTTTAAGTATTTGTACACATTAATTAGGTCACCCCTCAGCCGTCTCTTTTCCAGACTAAACAGACCCAATTCCCTCAGCCTTTCCTCATAAGAGAGGTGTTCCAGTACATCTCTCCAATACATCTACAAGAGTATTATGGGAGACTGTTGAAACCCTTGTTAAAGTCAATGTAAATGGCACCTGCTTCTCTCTATTTCCTTGAAGCTAGTCATACCTTCATAGAAGGCAATCATGTTGGTCATGCACTACTTGCCCTAGATAAACTCATTCTAGCTGTTCTCAGACACTTTTGTCTTTCACATTTCCATAGTTTCCAGAAGGATTTGCTCTGTAGCCTTTCCAGAGACTGAGAGTAAGACAACTGACCTGTAGCTACCTGGATCCTCCTTTTTGCCTTTCTTTAGGCTGGTTGTGACATTTGCCTTTTTCCAGATATCAGAAAATCCTTTGATTGCCTTGAACTTTTATATATGCTAAAGAGTGGCCTCACATTGTTGAACTTTGCCAGCACCTTCAGTTGCATGGTCCCATGAACTTGTGTTTATCTTATTCGCTTAAGTGACCTCTAATTATGTCTTCCTCTACCACATCTACAGGAACCTGGGAGGTCTGATGGTAAACTGTTGAGTAAACTCAAAGCCAAAGAGAGCACCAGATTAGAGAGATTTTATCACCTGGTATATGGGATAGAAGATGGAGACACAGTTGTCCCAGCTGGTAATATCTTCTCTCTTATTCCTAGCAAAGTTCCTCCCATTCTTGCTGCCGTCACTAAAACCACTCCCCTGCACAAAGAAAAAGCAAGTCAAAACATAAAATGCTCCATTGTATGAAATAAATAAATAAAGATAGTAAAATGAAGGACATAAGATTCCCACCATGAAAAATATATTGCCTGTAAGTGAGGAACGAGCTGCTCAATGAGTAAGCTGAACCATTCTGGCTATATTTCACTCTTCTCTGTGAACGCTGCAGAGAACAGAGCTGGGGCAGGATATCAGGATCAGCATGTAAATGAAAAGTTTGGCAGACATGTGAGACCCAAGGAGCAGAACGGCATAAAGAAAACAAAAACAATAAGAAAACCCTGGTCTGGATTTGTTTCGGTGGGTGAGAGTTGTAGGATCCTCGGGTAGGGCGAGTTACTGTGTCCCAGTGTGGCTTTTTAAATGGGAGGAGGGATATCTGAAAGGCAGTATCTTCCCCTTGCTACATGCATGGGGCTGGATTTCAACTGCTGAGAGGGACCCAAAAATGTTCTTTGGGCTAGTATCTCGTCTGGCAGAAATGGACATTCACTGACCTCACAGTGCTTTATGCCAAAGGTGATTTTGGCACCTCCTGTTCTGATTCTCATCCAAATATGAGGGAATCCTTTGGATCACAGGTGGGTAAGCAGAGCTACAGGTGTGGAAACAAAGGCTATAGCCATCCCTGCAAGTGATTCTTATAAGAGTTCAGTTTATTTTGGCCATAAAAGATTCCTTCTGAGGCCAGTAGAAGATTGTGAGCAACAGTTAGGGCTGGAAGTGTACTAAGCCTTTCCGCAGAGATTCAGGATGCTAAGCTAATGCTCTGGAGACAGGCTCAAGTCACTTTTGAGCCAGGTTCCATGCATGACTTGTCTCTCTGTCTTCTGAGTCTCCTCTGTGAGACTTACCACTCAGCCTCACCATGAGAGCACATGGATGAAGATCATCAGGACCGCTCATACTCATGAAGCCACAGATCTATCAAGTCAAACAGAGATGTACAGTGGAACGCACAGAAGAAATAATACAAGGTGTAAGGCACTTAACTGACACAGGAGTTGGTGTGGGCACCAGGACATGTAGACCTTTCTCCAAACAACCCTTGACATACATGTGTAGCATTATGTACATATATAGCCCCTGTGGAATTTAGGTAGAATACTGCATCCCACATTTCACTGGAAAACCAAGCCTTTATGGTCCATGGGCACTTGCTCTGTCAACTACTCACAAAATAGCTCTTCTCCTGACATAACTTCCTCTGAGAAAAGACCGTGAGATTCTGAATTGTGAACACCATCCCTAGTACCTCCATTTATTTCCCTTCTAAGCATCTAACCCCTGCTTAGTGTTGGCTGTGTGATAGAATCTTATCCTGGTGAGCATATCCCTGAAGGGAGGGGCTTTTTTTCCTTCCCCTGGAGTCTATAAAACTCTGTGCTTGCTCACCTCTCCCCACTCATTTCAGAAGCCGAGAACTTCAGGTTATCTTTCCAGGGACTTTCAAAATGAACAGCACAAAAGTGTCATTTAATTAACAACTTGCCACCATCAGCAAGAGTTAGTTTTAGCACAGCCCAATTCATTTTCGAATTGGATATTTCTGTTACAAATAAGGCAGCGGTGAGTGTGATATACAGCGCTTGTAAATTTTACTGGTAATAATTTTTAGTATTCTTTGAAAATCAATTCCAAGTTATTAGTTTATTCCCCCCTCCCTCACCATTCAGATTTAGATCATGGTACTTGTAATAGTTTTAATCCATTACCTGAATAATTCCAATTATCATTCCACACCTTCTTTTATGACCTTTAATTGTACTGCTTTTTTTTTTTTTTTTTTTTTTTTTTTACCCCCACAGTTAAAAGATAGAGCCATTGCCGTGGCAAGTTAAGTAAGAAAGCGGATGCTAAGGAAGACTTCAAACCTATCCAAGTGTGGGCAAACCCAAATTTTCCAGCTGCCTCTGTTCAGCTACCTCCATCGATCTTTCTCACCTGTCCTTCTGTCTGGTCTTGACAATGCCTCTCTCATGCAGATGCATGGGAAGTTTGCAGGTGGAGGCGATCGTCGGGGGGAAGGATATCGGACAAGCAGTGCTCCACCTGCTCTGCTTTCTCACAACAGGAGACCAGCCATGCATGAAGAATGATAATTACCTGTTGTAAATCAAGAAAAGTCAGTTTGATGTACTGAATTTTTATTACCCCACTCTCTGGCTTTTTTTCCCATCTTCTTTTGGCAGGATTAATATTCATACATATGTATATGGAGACAGGCAGAAGGAGAAAAAACTTTTTAGTAAGACTGCAGGAAATTGGTTATGGTTGTTATTTATAACATGGTGCTTCCTGGACCCTAGATGAGATCAGGATTGTACTGCTCTACATACTGAAGTAACCCAGAGCATTCCTAGCCTGAACAAGCAGGACTAGGCATATAGCACTTTTTTAGCAATTGGAAACTGAGGCAGAGAGTTTTTAATATCTTAAGCTAATATTACAGAGGGAATTGGTGCCACAGCCAATAAGTGGATTCACATCTTTTTACTCCTGATCAGGGCCTTCAATGGCAAGAACATTATTAAATGCTGCTCCCAAAGCTACTTAAAATATAACCAATGACATCCACATTAGGGACTGTTTGAACAAAGGGATGATCATAAAATTCGAAAAATCCAGCTTAAGTTTGTGGGGAAATTTCTACCTTGTCCTTTGTCCAAGTCAAGCCGTTTTTCCACACTCTGGCACACTTCCATTATATCAGTAATTTTCAAAAGGTGAGTCACTCAATAGAAAGATGATGCCCGTAACCTGACCACACTTTTTTATTAATCTATTTACTTAGCCAAGTATTTATGATAAAAGGTTGGAAGGCTTAATTGGTTTGTTGTTTTGTGTTTTTTTTTCAAAAGGAAAAAGTGCTTCATTTGTTTTCACTCCACTCCAACTTCCCTGAACATTTGTTTTCAAGGTGTGGTGCTCCTCTCTGCAATTCCATCCAAGGCTTTTTGTAGTCCAGCACCTGCCCAAGTGCTGAAATTACTTTTTCAGAAGTCTCCAATGACCTTTCCCAACCCAAAGATAAGGCTCAGCACTGCACCTTACTCTTCACTCATCATGGACTCTTCTTGTCATCTTCTCATTTCCATGACTGTTGTCTTCTATCCCTCTCACGGCTCCTGTGAAGGATTCTCCTTATCCTCCAGCTGATTGGGGATTTCCACCAGCTTTTGTCCCTGGTACTGTCATTTGCCATTTTGACTGCCATCCTTGTGTAGCTGCTTGAAGAATTCCTCTGTCATCACATGGTCTCATAAGGTGGGATTAATCTTGCCAGATTTTATACGGATACAGGAGACACTTCTGCATCTGAGCTACTAATGAAAATGCATTTTGTAGGCAATGGGAATAAACAGGTACTTTTGGGACAGAGTTCTTCAGACGTACCTCTCAGATCTTTCTGAGGAGGCCATGAAAAGCACTGAGAAATACTTGTGTCTCTCCATCAACTGTGGGGATCCTCAACGCTTACCTGAGAGGGGGGCAGTCTGTAGAACAGATATCTTAAGTTAAATGAGATGAATGTTAAAGCCTCTCTCCAAACTAGTAATACATGTTGTCTCCCTCTGACGTCTCCTTGTGGCTAAACTGAAATCAGTCTAATATGACCAAAACAAAGCTTTTAATTTCTCTCAGCCACAACCCTCCTTGCTCACTGTTTTACAATGACAAGTGTCAACATCCTGCATATCCTCCAGACCTGAAACATGAGCGCCATTGTCAGCTTGGACCTTTTAATCCCTCACATCACAGCACCTACGTTCTCCTATGGAAACTCTCTTTTTCATATACCCTTGAACTACACTGCACATCCCTGCAAGTCCCACCATATAGCAAAGAATGTGACGTGACATTTGGCTTACTCCTCTTGTTCTTCACCTATCAGGACATAAAGATGGGATATCACTGCTTGAAATAATAGGAAGATGCTGAAACACAGAGAAAAGGTGTTGAGGAGGCCAGAATAACCTGAGAAGAGTCAGGAGTTGCTAGCTGATGTACACCACTGACCACTTGAGTTAGACCATCTCTGGATCTGAACTGGACATCTCTATGTTACCTTCCCGTTATTGTTGTTTCTTTGTAGTACTCTTACATGGCACTAGATATGTGGCAATTTAATCACAGAGAACACCCATAGGTTGTGTTGAGCACTGATTCAGCTAATACTGTTGTTCATGGAGTATCTCTGTACCTTCTGTTGCTCATGAAGCAAAATGATTGATGATCATCTCACTGCTGTAAACACACATTGGTTCACTGCTGTAATGTTTCTCTTTCCTTTATGGACACCCTATGTAAGTAAGAAAAAAGTAAAATAAAGTAGAAAAAATATATTAAAAAAGGTGTCTGTAAGCCTTCAATCAACACCATGTCATGTTTTGAAGAAAGGAAATTTGATATCAAAATAGGAGGCTGCAATGCAGCCGGAAGTGGGCTGGAACACCTCTCCTATGAGGACAGGCTGAGAGAGTTTGGGTTGTTCAGCTTGGAGAAGAGAAGGCTCCAGGGAGACCTTACTGCAGCCTTTCAGTGCTTAAAGGGGGCCTACAGGAAAGATGGGGACAAACTTTTTACCAGGTCCTGATGCGACAGGACAAAGCATAATAGTTTTAAACTAAAAGAGGGGAGATTTAGACTAGATAGAAGGAAGAAATTTGTTATGCTGAGGGTGATGAGACACTGGCCCAGGTTGCCCAGAGAGGTGGTGGATGCCCCATCCCTGGAAATATTCCAGGCCAGGTTGGAAGGGGCTCTGTGCAACCTGGTCTAGTTGAAGATGTCCCTGCCCATGGTGGGGGGCGGGGGTTGGACTAGGTGGCCTTTAAAGGTCCCTTCCAACCCAAACTATTCTATGATTCTATGCAGACCTATGGTTAGGTCAGAAGAAAACACAATCACCACCCAGTTGCTTGACCACATCACTGTGCTGGATTTTAAACCTCACGTGGTTTCTTGTGTGGCTTTCGGTTGATAAAGACAGAGCAGCATGGAGGATCTCTACCTTCTGTTGGCATGAGGTGCGGGCAGAAAACTCTCTAGGCTCCCACGTTTTGTTGCACAGAGTATGATTCCCTCACCGTGAAGTATTTGACCCAGAAAGATATCCGAATATCCAAATGAATATTTATCAGCACAAACCAGTTAAAGGGGGGGAAAGTGAGACTCTAGGCCATGCAGACCTGCAGCTGGGCTCTTGATTCACGGTGCCTCCCTGTCTCACAGGTCTCTCCATGGCTTGTTCCATTTCCCTGTATAGAAAAGTCAATCTGTTTCCCCTTTCCTCCCTCCTTCAGCTCTGCTGGCCATGTGAAATTGCTTTTAGAGCTTGCTGTAGGGTGAAAGTGCTTTTGCAGCTTTGTAAAACAGGCATGAGAGAGAAAGTACACAGAGTTTAAAGGGACAAAGAACGAGAACAAACAAACCCATTTTCATATTTGCTGCTAAATGTCTTCCAGCCTCAAGCCTTGTTATTCTTCCTCTAGAATTAGAAAAACCTGTTACCAGAAAGTGTGCTTGCTCGTTGAAAGTTAACAGCATATTATTTAGATCTATATGGCAATTCTCTTCTCCCCTTAATAATACCACTTTGCATTTATATAGTAGTTGTATTTATATATTTATATATATATTTCAGCAGTAGATATCTAAACTGGGTTTTGCAGGAAGCTCTGAAAGAAAGTGAATGTTGTGTTCAACAGAACTGATGTTCAATGATCAAGTAGATCTTTGATCTCAGAGCTACACTTAACAGGTCTGCAAAGAACCCATCTGTCAAGAGAAATGGAAGGAGCACTTAAATGCCCCTTCATCTGTAAGACAGCTAGAGGTAATAGAATCTACTTCCCAAGGCACTGATCCACAGGATAAAAAAAAAAAAAAA
>VYZM01010818.1:31018-76137 GCA_013398915.1 Dromas ardeola | reverse complement strand
CCAAAACAAAACAAAAAACCCCACCCAAAACAGACAAGAAAAAAACCACACACATAAAAAAACCAAAACCAAAACTCCTGTATACCAACAAGTATAGAAGGACTAAAAAAGGTTTCTGTAGGACTACTTGCAAATCTGATATTACATATTTGGAAGGGCGAGAAAAATGGAAAGGGAAAAGCCAGGGAGGAAGCAAGAGTGGCAGAATGAATATGTCCCAGGACAGGAACAAACAGAGAGTGCTGGGAACAACACAACTCCCTGAGGACCCAACTTCGGCTATCAGGAGTGAAGAAACTGCCCTTTCATTGCTTCTCCCAAATTTGGGAAATAGGATGCTCTTTGAAATAGTCAGGACTTTACCAAAGAAGATACTGACATCCGTTTGTTGATTTGTCACCCTCATAGAAACTGATCCACAATTTTCATATACTGGTCAGTTGAGTTCCTTCATTCCAGTTTGAACTTTGGAAAAACTCATATGTGGCAAGTTGTGCAGTTTGTGAGCGATACAGAACTACAAGCCAGGCATCCTGAGGCTTTTGTTTTCCTGATGCACCATTAAAAAGGGAAAGTTGGGTACAGTGAAAAATGTGACTTTAGGATCCAGCAGCTACAATGGGACTTGTAGAAGGTGAAAATATCTGCTTGTCAGGTGGATGAAATACAAATCTGTATGGAAGGCCCATATACTCCTTTAATTCAGCTCATGTCTTACTCAGACGTCTCTAAGTCTCCTCCAATGACAGCCCAGGCCTCTGCATGGTAATTATTTTTCCCTTTGAAAAACTAATCCCAAGGAGATTTGATTTGGTTGTGACCAAAATATAACTATGCTGGATTGTTCAAGAAGTGAATGTAAACCATATATTTTAAGCATGCATAGAAATTTCACAACCACACACATACAGTCAAATAGCAGTGGGAAGTGGGCAGATTTGAGTTTTAAGTGGGCAAAAAAGTGCAGAGACTCTTCACTTCTCTGTGGGCTCCAGTTGAGCTAGGCTGCCTTATCTAGGCTCCTCTGTGCCCTCTTCCCCCCCATTACAGGGACCTGCACCCCACGGTGACTAGGACCTACTTCACAGCAGTAGAACTTGTGTACTTGAGAGCTCTTTGTGCAGCAAGGGTACATTTTTAAGGGAATATGTCAAGCTATATTTATATACATGCATTCTTGCAAGAGCACCCTGGCATTTTCTTCCTTGTAGAAAAACAAGGGAATGATTTTCAGTATATTCCAGAGAAAAGCTAATTTGCTTTGTATTCAGGACATGTCTGGAGCCGGATTCTTCAATGTGCTGAGCATATCTAGTCTCCGGCAAGCTGTGAATACTGTCCATGGCCAGCTTTGTCTTCTCCTGCTGGGGAAAGGCAAACAATCCCAAATGCCACATAGAAAAGTCAATGGGTTCCTTGGAAAAGCTGCATCCTTCCTGGGAGTATTTTCTTGCACAGGTGTTTTGCTGTGATGGGGGTCTGTGATCCATGCTTCCAACTACAAAAAACACCTTCATTCCTGCTCTTTTCATTGGCTTATGGTTCCATCCTGAGCATTGTCCAAGGGAAGAGCTTTCAGGTCTGATCTAATCCTGTTTCACGCTCAGGAGCTTCATCACACCTGGCAGGTGCTGGGAACTCGGCCAGACCAGGACGTACCAGGGTTGGACCAAGGCTCTCCCAGAAGTGTAATTCTGCAGCCGAAAGAGCTGTGCGAGGCCCCGGACATCACAACGTTCATGTGTCACTGTTACCAGGCCATCCTGTCCGTTTGAGACTGTTTCCCCTTGATTACCTCCTTAAATCAATACTAATGGATTTTCTTAGAGTTAATTTTTTTTTTTTTCTTTCTTCTTTAACTCCTTTGCCACCACCCCTCCCCAACACTTTCCATCTCTGGTGACGGAAGCCCTTGCCAGCTCCCCTCCCTTACATCAAAGCCGTGTTTCATTGCAGGACTGTAATTTACACAATTTCTCCTGCTCGCTTTCCTTAATTGTCTGATTTGTAACATTCCATCCTCTTTCCTTTTCAGTTCATTCAGAATAACCGGTCTGGTTAAAATAAATATATATTTTTAATTTTAAGCAGCCTAATTTAATTCTGTAAATGCGGGAGGAGTATTAATCAGGACCGCTTCTGAATCCAAGGCACATCAAGTCTCAGCCAGCAAAGTAGCATGTGTTGCTCAGTTTCACACCCCTCCTGTCACTTTTTTTTTTTCTCATGCAAAGCTCTGAAATTCTCAGCCTGAGCTTCAGGTATTCAGAGGACTTCTCAAACTCTCCGCGGGTGGTTAATAACCAAGGAGAAGTGGAGGCAGAGTGGAAGATGGGGGGCCCTGACAGGTGTTTTTCTCAAGGTCAAGAAACAGTCTGGTTTTAGGTGGGGGGTTGTAGTAGTCTCTATTAGCAGAAGACTTGCTTTCCAAGTGTCTCCCACGGCCAATTTGCCTCTAATACTGCTGTCCCCACCAGTCCTCATGCCTTGTCTCCATCACTGGCTTTATCCTTCTCACTTGAAAGAAGCCCCCAGACAACTGTTTTTCTCACTGTACCACTACCTGTGAATCACCACCAAAAACCTTCTGGCTGTGACTGTTTCAAGAGACTCTTTGAGTTTACAACAGACTCGAAGGTTTTACCAGTTTGGCATCAAGACTTTTCTTAGCGGTTTCTCCCTACCTTTCATCTCCCAGCTGAGACTTCAGAGCATCTGATGCATATCCCAAGGCGGGCCACAGGCTGCTGCCTATTTCACTCCAGGGGGAAATGTGAGTCTCCAGGGGAGTGATAATTTATGGCTCTCTAAAAGCATTTCCAGGAAACTGAAGAACTTCAGAAAGTTTATAGGGAGGTATTGCTGGTGAAGACAAATTTTTCCGAGTCATGTCTTAAAGGCCCCTCTGTGCTAGTCTGTGGCTCCCACTGATGCACCAGCTATAACTCTGTTGTGCCTGAGGACTGCTCATCAACCTGGTGCTCCGTGGCCATTTCTGTATTCAAACAAATTAATACATTTTCTTCTGTGCACTAATTGCAAGTAAGTCAAGACATTCATCCCTTCTCTACACTCCTGGCCCTCCCACTTCTCCTATGCTTAAACTATTCTGGCTGTTCTCTTGGTTGTGTAAAGGCCCTCCAGTCCTTCAAATCACATCAGCTCTAGGCCACAAAATATCCAAATGTTGCTGGAGGGTCTTTGACAGAATGGCATTCCTACTCCATCCTGAAAACTCCTTTTATAAATGATAGTGATGGCAAACAGGGAGCGAGGGCCAGAACGACCCACTTGGTGGGCAAAGCATGTACTGCCCTTTGCAGAAGTCTGAGTGGAAAAGTCAGAATGAGCTTGTGAGGGAATCTAAGGGGACTGCAGCCCCCTCCCCAAAACTTCCATTTCTTTGTTCAACAACCCTGAAGATTACTTTAGCCCTTCCCTCATTTCTGCTGATGGGAGGAGGGAAGATGCTTAAGCTGGGGCACAGGCTCAGGTCTCAGGTACCCTCATTTGATGATTGATTGATCATTTGATGGCTGTTCCTTACCAGGACAGGAACAGCTTTCCCCTCTCCCCGCCCCCACACTTCCTTTGCCTTTCTAGCAGTTAATCCCAGAGCTGAGTTTCCAGATGTAGCATGCTAAAAATACACACCTTGAGATGTTTCCAGACGGTTTCTTGAGGTCTCCCGAAGCTGTCACTTCACGGTGGCAGTGCACCCTGCCGTGTCTGAGAACACAAGGTCTGAAACGGGGTGGAAGGTGTCAGGTTAGCAACAGGAGCTGGAACGATGTTCATGTAACTCACCTGCATCCAGCACCTGACCCCTTTAGCAACATCGGGTGGGCTTTGCAGCACTCGGGTGGGGGTCTGTTTGAAAAGACCTTTCCTGGACAGTTGGTGGGCCTGTCACTCAGGGGTTAGCACAGGCTGCTGAACCATAATATCTTGTCTGTTTTAACCTAGCCTTGCACTAAATCTGTAAAATTTCATGTTGGTGCATGATCCAGTGAGACAGGGAGAAATTTATTCCAGAAGCTAAAATTTTTCTATTTGCCAGAAAGTGCCAGAAGGCTCCAGTATATCCCCGTGCCTGGCATATGCAGGAGAGGTTCCTCTTTTCTTTCCACCTCGTGCTCCCCTCAACTCCCTCCCAAGTTGTTTTATGGTGGCATTATGGACTGTGCACCATTGCCAGGAGTAAGACAGGAGTAGCCACTGTAAAACAAGGCAGATGTAAAATAGAAGTCAAGGAACCACATCAGTTCACAATAGCAGTGATTGTCATTTTTAGCACTGCGTAAACTATTCTGCATGTTTTTGGAACATCAGCTTTTGTCATGTTATCTCTGTGTATTTTATTTGTTCATTTTTCTTTTTCATTTTATTTGATGTTATTTTACTGTGCTGAGCACACCTGTAACAATTGTATAAGGCAGGCATGAAGGTATCTGAGCTCTTTGACTCCCTCCTGTGAAAATGACTCCCAAAGTGTGTAGTGGATTCAGGAGGAGTGTCACTTCCAGACAAATGGCCCCAGTCCTTGCTGCAGTGAATCAGACTGAAAAGGTATTTTAAAAGCAATTTTTTGCCCTTGGGTTGTTTCATACATCTTAGGAATGCAGATGGAAGGACATTCGCTCTTCTACTGGCTCCATCACGCCCATTTGGAGGGGTAGGTGATTCTTGGTAGACTACCTGCTCTTCTGTGTCCTATTTAAATGCTTTGGGAGAGGGACTAAAAGAAGCGTGGCCAGCAGGTTGAGGGAGGTGATTCTGCCCCCCTACTCTGCTTGGGTGAGACGCCACCTGGAGTACTGCGTCCAGCTCTGGAGTCCTCAGCACAGGAAGGACATGGACGCTGTTGGAATGCCTCCTGAGGAGGCCACAAAGAAGATCAGAGGGCTGGAGCACCTCTTCTGTGAGGCCAGGCTGAGAGAGTTCGGGTTGTTCAGCCTGGAGAAGAGAAGGCTCCTGGGAGACCTTACATTGGCCTTCCAGTATCTGAAGGGGGCCTACAGGAAAGATGGGGAGGGAGTCTTTATCAGGGAGTGTAATGATAGGACACGGGGCAACGGTTTCAAACTGAAAGAGTGGAGATTTAGATTAGATATCAGGAAGAAATTCTTTACTGTGAGGGCGGTGAGACTCTGGAACAGGTTGTCCAGGGAAGTTGTGGATGTCCCATCCCTGGAAGTGTTCAAGGCCAGGCTGGATGAGGCTTTGAGCAACCTGGTCCAGTGGGAGGTGTCCCTGCCCATGGCAGGGGTTTGGAACTAGGTGATCTTTAAGGTCCCTTCCAACATGAACCATTCTGTGAATCTGTGAATCTGTGACTACACCTAGCTGTCTGCCAGGATTCGGAAGCTTTTGAGGTTTGATAAGTTGCCTTAACATGGACACTGGGTGGATGGGGGTCTGTAGTGTTCATTGTAGGCCTTATTGGGGGTTGCAGCTGTGCAATCCCAGAACATCATCCTCTAAAGTGATTACTCCCAGTGCTTCTATGCTGGGAGAGAGCTCTGGCAGAAATAAGGCTTGGGGCTTTATATCGTGCACGTGAGTTCATCCACTGAGCTCACCCATGCAGCAGGGAAGACCTGCATTCGGGATCACTCCTGTTTGCACTGCCCCCTCTCTGTCCCAGGAGTCTCTTGTTCATGGACAGTACTGAGCCTGAGTTTGTTCATGGTGAGTCACTTCAAATTTTCACAGAAAAGGCAAAAAATCTATCACCTCTCTTATTCACCTCCATGCATCATCACCACCAGATGAAGTTGTAAGCCAGGCTGCAATTAGGAGAAGAGTACTTGTCTTTTCCTCTCCATTTGGAATAAAAAAATATGAACAGAATCATAGTTACTGAAAGAGAACTTGTAACCACCCATACACGTTAAGCTATGCCTTAGCAAGATTGCAACCAGCACATGTGTGGAGTGAAAAATCTGAGAGGGACCTACACTGAGGCCAAGATTATTGATTCCTTCTCAGGTTGAGGGATCTTCTTCCATAGAGCGATGTTGTACCACTGTTGGTGGGCTGGCAGATGCCAGGGGAGATGATTGTTTATGGACAACTAGACCTCCTCATCCACTGCCTCAGAAAGTACTAACAGCCACCCTATCCTGTTTCCATCCTAAAGGCATCAAGAATGAGGTGGACACAACCTTCTCAGGCCAGTGCTGAGGGACAGTGGCAAAGCACTGGTGGGACAGTTTCTGGGTCACCTATCTCAGTGAAAGCTAGATATAAGGGGACTTTTGGGGGGGACTGCTAGCAAAACAAGAAGGAGAATTAGAGGCATGGGCTACCCAAAGGGTGAGAGGGAACAGAAATGGGTAACAGATCAGACCAAGTCCCAGGCTTCACACTAGCACATCTAGCCCCGTTCCTTCTCTCTTTCTCCTCCAGTACATACACAAGATGTTCTTGGCTTAGAGACACAGCAATTTCACTTGAAACGGCCTTGACTAACCCATATTGCCTGTTTGTGGGGATAAGACAAAGTGCAACAAAGCATGACAGTGCTCTGTCCAGCTTTCTCTGCAGATTCACCACAACCCAAGAGCTAGACCTGGCATGACCACCATCATATCTAACCAGAGAGAGTGTGACCATGAGGGCAACAACCTTACCCAGCCCTAATGCACACATGACAAACTCCTGGCCGTACTGGAACACCTTCAAGATCAACTAAAGGAGCAGGAGGACCGTTGTCATTGAGAGTCTTTGATGGCATTGGCTTGGTAGTAGCCAGGTTTGAAGGTTATTCCATGGCTCCCAACTGTGTCAGTACCTCACTATGAACACAGTGGCCCACTGGGTCTCCTGCAAATATCTAGGAGATGCTTCTAAAGGGTTTTGTCTTAGCTGGATCCCCAGATTTGTGGGTGATGACACTGGGACACACACAGGGAGCACATCTAGATATGGACCTATGATATCACACAAAACCTTTTTCATCAGTTCAGGCTGTTGCTAAGTTGCAGCAGTCAACCACACAATGGCTGAGGACAAGGGATGTGTGTGATGGCTGGGGACAAGGGATGGAGGGTCTATGCTGGCATGGGTGACATGAAACAGCATGTAGATTAAAAAAAACCAAACCCACAAAAAAAGACCTTTTTTTCCTCCTCTGAGGATTTTCTGTAGGGCAGTATGACCTTAGTGCTCTATTTTACAGACTGTAATAACGGACACATTTTATTGAGTGTATGGGCAACCAGCCATCAGTCTGGTCTGGAGGTCTGAAATCAAAGGGCAGAGCGGGCAAGTATCCCTTATTTTGTTTACTTCTAGAGACACATTTTAGCACTACAGGGGCACTATTTATTTTCTCATGCTCAGGGGGATCTGAACTAGAACTTGGCTTTTTTAATGGCTTTCTCTAAATAAACTTTGCAAAACCCTAGCCCAGAAAAAGCTGTTATGTGCATGTATTTTGACTAGACTTTTACTAATTCCATACGGCCCTAAGAAGAGAAACCTATTTTAAAACATTTGCTAAGAGAGCTGTGACTAATCTGAGCTGACCTAATTAACCCAAAATGGCCTGTGTGGAAATTGTTGTGGACGCTGAATAAAAGGCCCGGGCTGAATGCACATAAATTTTCTGTCTGCGCTTTCATTCCCAAGGAAGCAGTCAGTTCTTCAAGTGTTATTTCTGGATTGGTATTCAGAGTTTACACCTTGCCAGTGGCTTCTTCCCGCAAGGAAGCTAAATGCTTTCACCTCACCCTGGAAGAAAGAAAAAAGAAAAAATAGTTGTGCGCTTGACAGCAACAAATTCCTTTTACACTTGGTAATATAAGCAGGTTTCACCTATGTGTGATGTCTTTACAGAAAACAGTTGCCCTCAGCTCCGCCATAACTGGGGGAGATACAGTCAATACAGTCAGTGCAGCGTCGTAGGGCTGGGTACAATTCCTCTTGTCATTCAAAATAAAGTGGGTCAGTTGGACCCTGGAGTATCTTCCCCCCCCGCCCCCGCCCCCGACTATAAGGGGAACCTCTAAGCTCTGATATAAATGGTTATATGATAGGATTCACAAGATGGGTGAGATGAATCCTGCCCTACATATCAGGACTCAGGAACTCCTGGGCTTTCAAGCTGATGCTCACACCAGGGAGGGGCACAAGGCTACTGGGTAGGGAGGAATCTTGTCCATGAGGAAGCAGGTTTGCACCTTGCCAAAGAGATGATAGTAGAAGATCGGGGAGGTGAGGAGCAGGACACTGTTTAACACACCGCACAGGACGTTTTCTGTACAGGGAAGGGGAACTGGTGGAGTCAATAGAGATGTGTTAAAATAGCTTGAGAAAGTGACTTTCACAATGTTTTATATGATGGAAATGCAGATAAATGCCCTGGGGAAGATGTGAGAGAACTTGGCCAACTGGTTTAGCAGCAGGGCTGAATCTGCAAGACCAAGGCATACCTTAGATGGGTGGATCTGAGACAGATCTAGTCTGAAGCTGATAGGCATTCAGGGTCTATATGATAGCTGAGAAAATGGTGTTTGCCACAGACGTTAAGGAAGGAGACAATAGAAAATATTGTGTTGGTTTGCTGGGGTTCGGAGTTTTCAGCTGAAGCATACCAGAGACGGAGAAAAATTAAAAAAGAGCTTAATTTGAGCGGACGATGAGACATTTATGGGTCTATGTCAAAGAGAAAGGATGAGATATCCATTTGGAATGCAGCTGACAAAGAGGAGTATTTTTATGATGCCCTTGCATAAACATGGTGGTTGAATATGTGTCTTCAGATGAGGTTTTTTTGTAGAAAAGTGGTAAGAAGGGGTCTAGGGACCCAACACAAAAAAATAAAAATTAAAAAAAAAATCAGAATCTAGAAATTAGGAAGAAACAAAATCTTAAAAACAGAGAAAATCTTAACCCTGTAATAGTAAATAGTGCAGAAAGGAGACAGATGAGGTAAAGAACAACAAATAGGCAGTCCCAGATCTATCCATTCCCTAAAGATACAGGACACACCAGGTGTAGAGTGTGAACATGAACTTGGAACAGCGTTTGTTTTTCAGGGAGAAATTACTGACCAGGATAAATTGACGCAACTGCTATTTGGGCTCTCCAGCAGAAAATGCAGTCTGAAATTACTTTCTCTGGGAAATAATATCCCTGTTATTGTAATCACTGACGAGAGGCATTTGCGGTGCTGAGTTGTCCCTCCATAGTGTAGGACAACATGATGAATGATGCTTGTTTGAGCAGGAAACAGTGGAGGAGATACACTCTGCTGTTATTGATGCATCACTGGTGTAGCCCTGTAGTTACGGTTCCTGAATATTTTTGGACAGATACTCTTGAATTATAAAGTTTTCTTTCTCCTCTAGGGCGATGCCTTTACAGGAGCATCACCCACAGACAAGAGGACTTCATTCCATAGCTAAACCATCTTAATTTTGAAGATGAGACTTGATCCCAGTCTGCAGTTACTGTTTCACATACATGTGAGCTGAGCACGTGTGAGTCAGGCTCCCTTAAGATAAGTCTCTCCTTCAGGGACAAAATTGCAAAGGATTCCTGAAAAGAAATCCCATTTTTTGCTATGGAGTCACAGGGATGAGAAGGAGAATTGTAGGTAAACTCTGCTAACTTGAATTTAGGTGAGCTTTTTCTTTTTCCCTCCCAAAGATGACTAAATAAAAGCACCTGTCAAAGGCAAGAGGATGAGACCCTGCGTAAAACAGTATCACACACCACTCAGTACAGCTCTAACAGGTGTCATGGATAAGAGATACAGCTGAGTGCAACGTCAGGATGAGAAGTAAATCAGCACTTGTCTAAAAGATGCCAGCCACCCCGTCCTTCTCCTGTTCTGGTGTGGAAAGAGAGTCTGGCCAGGCTGGAGGGATGCCAAGGAGATCAGTGCAGTCCTGGGACAAACAGAGCAGGGGACAAAGACAACATTCCTCTTTTTTATACCTTTATCCTTTTTGTTTGACTATGGCCTATGTAATCTCTTCTTGGGGAACAAGGATAATAACACTTAATTTAATTAGTAATTTTAATCCATAGTAATGGTGGTAAATAATAATAATAATAATAATAATAATAATAATAATGATAATAATAATAGTCTGCTTCAGTGTTTTTGAGAATATTTAAGCTCCTAAACCATACTTTCCACTTAGAAGCAAATAAACAATTTTTTCTTATATATTTTTCTTTTTTTTTCCCCCTTTTTTCTTGCTATTCTTAGACAGGACACTGTTGGAAGTGCAGTCCAGCGTACCATTTTTAGAAGGTGGTTCTGATTGTGCCGCAATTGTCCAGTGCTCACCTCTCTTTCTGGGTGCAAACTGGTATCTTTGCCAAGAGACCACAATGCAATTGGCGTTATTTGTGTGCATTGGTGGGCTTGTATATTGAAAAGATATTGGTCTTTCTTTAAAAGGATTAACACTTGCAGAGAAATGGGATTGCACATAGCCTGTGTTTCAGGTCTGTGTTCCTTGTTGGCCGGGGACTTCAGCCTGTCAAAAAACCTAAACACATCCAGGCATGTGTAGCTGAATAATGTAACTGCAACTCCTAACAACACTGTCAGGAAGCCTACAAATTCCTCTTTCTGGGATCTTTCTTTGCAAAAAACATCCCATCCAGTTTTTATCAGGTGACATGAGGTGAGGCTGCTGAAAAAAACAAGTATCTGCTGAAAAAAATAAGTATCTGGTGTTTATCAAAGGTAGGATAAACTGGCAAGGTGTCTATGCAACGAGATTATCTTCTCCCCTCCACCCATCACCGTTTTTCTATTCTATTCTATTCTATTCTATTCTACTCTACTCCACTCTACTCCACTCTACTCCACTCTACTCCACTCTACTCCACTCTACTCTATTCTGTTCTCCATGGTTGGTGTGGGTGAAGGTTGGTTGCTCACTAAGGGCAGTTATCCGCTGGCAAGGACCCAAAGAATTAAAGCTTCCACTGCAAGCTCTTTGGGGCAGGAACTGTTTATTCAGTGTATCCCATAGAGTATGTCACATAGTGAGGCCCTGACCTCGTTGAGACTGTCAGGAGTAATAAATAAATCGGTATTAATCATCATGAGCAGCAGCCACCTTGGGATGAGAAAATGATTCATTACTCCAATCTGCTGAATTATTCACTCTTCTGGTGCAAAAATGGCATGAAATATGAGCTCTGAGGATGTGGAGGTTTTTAGCATGATAGGGATTTTATTCTGGTGTTAGAGGTAAACTACAACTGGCGTAAAAAGAATTCTATTTGAAATTGTGATGAAAAACGTGGCAGTATTTTTATTGAATAACGTGTTTTCTTAAAAATAGCCCTTCTTTTGTCTACACCTTATTTTTTTTTTTTAACGTTCCAACACGGAAATAGCTTGCTTAAGTCTTTCCCATACAGAATTATATTCAGCACCATGCAACATAAAAAGAATTTTACAAGATGAAAAAGTTGAATTTTCAATTTTTATTAAGATTTTTTTCAAAAAGGGAAATAAATATTTACTGAAAAGAAGAGTTTCCTTCTAAAATCAGGAATTTTCCAATTGTCTGTAGCATGAGTTTCTAGGAGGAAGGTGTTTTTTTTAAAGGTATGGAGAAATTATGTGACTAGGAAAATTTGGAACTTAAATAAGGAGATTATCAGGGAGCACATGGATGAAAGCTAGTATGTTCTGCACTAATCTCCAAAGGAAAATTCTGCAGAAGATTCTCGTTTGCCCAGAAAATTAAGTTGCACTCAATGTTATGATCTGGCTACCTTCACCTAAGATGCAGGTGAGAACATGTAGCATAGAAATAAATTTTGAGGTCTTTCTTTTTGAAAATAATTTTGAACTTAAATTTCTCCTTCAGTTTGCTACTGTGGATCGTCAGGAGCATCATGGCTCATGGTAGCACCTTCACTTTTTGAATGATTCTTTGCCCTGATACTGTTATACCTATTGATAATGCTATATGATGATTCATACCTTCATGTGTCCTGTGAGGCAAAAGAAAGAGAGACAGTTTCATGCAGGGTGATATGTAATTTAATGAAAATAAAAAAGAGGATCTCGTTCAGAGAGATCAAAACAAACAGTATGAATACCTTTCTTTCTGCCAACCTGAGATGACAGGTACCAGTGCTATAGGTGCTGCTTATCTCATACAGATAGGTTGTGCTCTGGTAGAAGATGGATTTATTTTGAATGAATTATTGCATTTCCGTCATCTGATTCTTGGATAATAATAATAATTCTAGCCATTTTGATATCTATTTCTAACTCTAATATCATCTTTCTTAAGGGCACTTTTGACTAAACAATATTGGGTTTACTGCCTGTGTAGGAAATAAAATCACAGTACACAAAGAGCAATGTAAATTAAATAAGCCGAACCAATAAAGTGGTTTAAAACCCTTACCTTATTGGAAGTATTTAGGGATGTGAATGAATTAGGATATTGGTTTTCCTGTCCACCCCAGTCTTTCCAAAGACTGCCAGCAGGGGATACACCTTCAAGAATGTAAATGAATGCCAACCTAATGAGAACCCATTAATATTATTAAATTACCCAGAAAACACTATTCATCACTGTAAACTCATTTAGCAGAGAAGAAACTCAACCAAATTACTGTAGGGTCCTTGGCAGTTGCCCAATAACCATGATGAATAAGGCTAGTTCCTGACAGCTTATTGACACTGATGCTGCTCTCAGAAGCTCCCAGCACCCCATCCTCAAATTGGACTTCAGGAGGACTGTTGTGTCTTGAGGAAAAGTTGCATGGAGAGAGCAGATCTACTTCCAAGATGATGGAAGAAATAGGAATCCCTTTGCCCTTCCTATTGTGCCAAGTAGTCCCTCCTCACCTTTGCCCAGCAGGTCTAGCCCAACCCACCACCCTCTTCCTCCAGACTGCTGGAGGCTATGGGGTACCAAGTGAGGAGCAGAGCCGTCCAGCTTCATCCATCCGCTGCAGCCCAGATGATAAATTAGCACAGATGCAGCAGACTAATTAGCATAACTCATAAAAACCAGTGAAATCACAGAACAGGGCAGGGAGAGGAACCCACAAGGGAGAAAGACAAACCTTAAATTAAAATCAGGCTATGTAAGCATGAAGACAAAGTTCACCTTCCAGCCTGGGTGAACACCCCAGTATCAATCAACCTGCTATTCCAGCAGAAAGTATGGCATGAGAGAGAATGAATGCTGGTTGTTTGGTTTGTTTGTTGGTTTTTTTTTAATATTCTTGTGTTCTGTACAGTTGGTTTTGCAGGGATTGAGTTCCCCAGTGCTCCCCCCATTGAACTGACAAGGCAGTACATGATACACCTGGGACTGGTGGTCTTCCACCCTTGGTGGGAGCATAGTCCTTTCCAAGAATACTGTCCATCTCCGTCCAGGTAAGGACTAGAAGTGTTGTTGAGATACTGACTGAAATGGTGGGGGATCTTCTTGGCAACCTGTTGCTGTTGCTTTGGGGCCCTAACAACTCAGCATAACTTATGGGCTATTGAATGGACAGATCCCTTTTTTCCATTCAAGGTCAGATTGAACAGGACTCTGAGCAACCTAATCTCATTGAAGATGTCCCTGCTCATAGCAGAGGTGTTGGACTAGATGACCTTTAAAGGTCCCTTCCAACCCAAAATATTCTATGATTCTATAATTACAGTTTTCTAATTATTTCAAGGTTTCTTATGGCCTCTGTGCTTTTCAGGAAAATTATTTTCATTGAAGACATCCTCTGTCCAGATCTAGTATGCAAGCTTTCGCTTGAACTTATACTCCTCTAAGCTAAGTAATTTCTGAACTCTTGTTTTGCTATAGAGATACAACTATATGAAAAGGCTGACAGGAGCTTAAGACTTATGTGGTGACTGTCTGTCCATATACTTAAATTGGAAGATACTTCACTGAATTCAAGAGTGAAGAGCTAAAATTTGGTCTAAAATGAAATGCAGGGCATAAAGCTAAAAGAAATTTGCCAAAACTTACTGTGATGGTGTAAAGCTGACAGTAGACGAGAGGGCGGAAATCTTTTGGAGACTTTATCCTGAAGTCTACAAACAGGAGTGCAGATACCCTCTGAGCAAGGCAAGGGGTGATAGAAGTCTAGATCTGTATTTAGCACAGCGGCCACTCTCTTCCTCATCTAACTTGCTCTCAGTGGCGTTAAGGTGGTTGACAGTTACTAGAGCAATTGCAATAGTCGGTGTTACGCTTGCTCACAATAATTTCTCTTCCCAATGAATCTTTGTTGCAACACTGAGGTATACCAGTGCAAAATACGGGTGCTCATTATCAGAACTGGTGTTTATTAGGCACAGTTTGATATCTGGGCATAATTTGATTTAGCTTGGCAAGGTTTAAAAACCAGCTAGCTGAAAATGCCTGTCCAAGTTCTCCTCATTTCCAGCTTGCTAACTAATCATTACGGACTGGTGATTTTACACTGAAACACATCTGGTGACATATAGAAATGGCGTATATAATTCATAACAAACCATTTGGTCCGTTTATCTACTTAAAAGTGGCCCACAAAGAGATCACGGTTTTCTGAAGAGCAACATATTTGCCATACACTGCCTGCCAATGACTCTTGGTTTGTAGACAGTTCATGAGCAGTTGGCTGTGAACATTGAATGTTTTGGCCTATGCCCATTTTGGAATGACTGTGCTGCTTTCATCTGTTCTTGGAAATGAACCTGTTCAAGGCCTGGCTAGTGTTTAGGTGGGAGACTGCTTAGGAATCCTGGATGGTCTACTAACAAGCCAAAGAAATTGAGGTAAACAGCAGAAACCAAATCAGAAAGCTAGCACCTAAGCTGTGTTGATGAATGGAAATAGAATAAATCAGAATCCAGTTGCTCTTAATTAATACTTCAACCACCAGAATCATTCTGTTCCCAGCCTGCAAGCCTTAGCATTATATACTGTTACAAGGCAGTGTTCTGGGTAGAGAATTAGCTAGTTAAGGGAAGAAAAAGGCTTAAAATGCTAATTTTGGCATTATTTAATAATGTCATAATAACAATAATGATGCTATAATTTTTGGCTTTATATAATTTTCTCTGAGATCATGTTAACATAAAGCAATTCATGCACAGATATTATATGACAGCCCTTAATATTTGTGCGGCTATCAAAAATACCTATATATGACCCTCTTCACCTAGTCATCTGAACATATCTACTACCTTTGGGTGACCATCTGGGACATCTTCAAGGTGATGTTTCTAAGCCATGTTTGAGCACTCAGACTGAAAAATAAATCAGCCATTGCGTTCAATATCTGCAATAAACAGCAAGCTGAGATCTAACTCACATTTGAGTGAATATCAATTTTTTAAAAGGTTTACAAGCAGAATGACAGGTGTGGATACATACGCCATTTCAGATCAAAGATGTCTAGGTCAGGACAAACTCCCAGAGACAAAACGGAGTAAAAATCAATGGGACATATAAAAAGGATTTTTTTTCCTTCCACTCATCTATTAATACCCAATTTTTGTCTGGAAGACTGTTGTGCTTGTTTGGAGGTTCTTATGCAAATCTATCTTGATTCTGATGTAACCAGGATGTTCTCATTATCTCTGTAATGACTGAATATAGTTCATTAGGTAAAGTTTCATAGATTCATGCAAGCCTTAGAAGAAAAGATAAGAGAACAGGGGTCATTAGGTCACATTTTTTGAACTATTTCTTAAATTTTACTGATTCGTCCTGTAGCAAGACCAATAGTATATGTTTACTGAAAGCATCCTGCCTGAAAAAGCAAATACATTTGCTCTGAAAACATCAGGAGATGAGATTCAGCTTCTCCCCTGGATAGTTTGTTTCAGTGATTAATCACCATTAATAATGTGTGTCTTTCCTCTAATTTGGATTTCTCTGCCTTCGGCTTTCTGCATTTGGTATTTGTTTTGCCTTTCTCTGATAGATTAAAGAAACCTGAGCACCCACAATTTTCTCTGATGCAGGTACATCTATGCCATTACCTAGGCACCGCATTTTTTTGATAAACAGCATGACCTCCTTATGTCTTATTTAATAAGAAATCTTTCTCTACATCTTAACTTATAGAACAGTATTTTCCGGAACCTCCAGTGGCCTTTTGAAAAGGATGGACAACAAAGTGACGCAAATTCAGCAGTACGAGCTTGACCAACTCTATCTGTAAATATAGCATTGCTTTTCTCTCCCACTCACTTCTCTCTTGATCATCCAGCCAAAGGCCACTCTTGCCACCACATTGTGTTGGGAGGTCATGGCTGAATGCCATTCAGCTCCCAAAACCCCACTCACATCCCCTGTGAGCTAGAAAACCACTTTCTGCTCTGTAAACATGGCCCATGCTCCTTGTTCTTGGCATTTGGTTGGGTGCAGCTGCATATTACTGGAATGCCAAAGCTGACTGAAATGTCCAGGCTACCCCACAGGACTGCTCCAGCCTCATCACCCGTCACTGTTTCCCAGCTTACTGTTGTCTTCAAATTTGATCGTAATTAATTTTATATTTATTTTCAGGCTGCTGGTGAAAATACAAGATCAGTAGAGGGCTAAGACTGATCTCTGCAGAATCTTGTCAGAAGTGGGTCTATCAAAAAGCAATTTCGCCCTGTTTGTCAGTCAGTTGTCTTATAATGCATTTAACACAGTAATGATACTGTTTGGGTCTGGTTTTTAATGTCAATGTCATCCATCACTTGAGTCTTCATCCATAGAGATATTAAAAACCTGATGGGACATGGTCCAGGGCAATCTGCTCTAGCTGACCCCGCTTGAGTGGGTGGTTAGACTAGATGATCTCAAGGGATCCTTTCCAACTTCAATAACTCTGATTCTGTGATCACTAAGCCAAATTTCTTAAAGTTGCCTCTATTGCCTCCCAAATAACTTTTAGCAAACACCCTGGAAGAATGAAATCAGACTGAATTTTTTGCATTGCTTCTTTCCCACCAAACCGTGTTCACTGACACTAGTTATATGCCTGTCCTCTGTTCTTTACCAGCTAACAGCTATATTCCAATGTTGTGTTTGGGACTGATGTCAGGTTAAGCAGTCTGATTTCAGGTTTACACTTTTAGGGCGTGAGAGTAGCCATAACTCTTACTGAGCCTTTGAAATGTCTCTGGGGTTCCAAGGTGTATGAAAATTTAACGTTACAAAGGATGAAAATCTCAACAAGTGTTGAGATCTCCTGTTACATTTATTCAATGCTTATCCTTCTTCTCTAATGCCATTAGTTAGAGCTGGTTAAATTGTTGGCCTTTTGCATTCTTGACTTCGTTCTTATTCTGGTATATTTGAAAACTTTCCATAACCTTTAATTCCTGCCAGCTTGGGATTTCCCCACCTTATTTATTCTTTCTGAAAACTTTAATTGTCTTTTTCTGTTTGCCCTCTGTGATCTGGGATTTATAAATAAATAAAGGCCAAGTAAAGTCATTTTAAAAAAGAGTAGATAAAAAGGCCAAGTGCAAGGTCCTGCGCTGGGTCAGAGCAATCCCTGATATCAATACAGACTAGGTTATGAGCGATGTGTGCTCACAGCCCAGAAAGCCACTTGTAACCTGGGCTGCATCCCAAGAAGCATGGCCAGCAGGTTGAGAGAGGTGATTCTGCCCCTCTTCTCCATCCTTGTGAAACCCAACCTGCAGTCTGTGTTCAGCTCTGGGGCCTCAGGACAGGAGAGACATGGACCTGTTGGAGCGGGTCCAGAGGAGTCCACAAAAAGGGCCAGAGGGCTGAAACACCTCTGCTATGAGGACAGGCTGAGAGAGTTGGGGTTGTTCAGCCTGGAGAAAAGAAGGCTCCAGGAAGACCTTATAATGGCTTTCAAGTACTTAAAGGGAGCTTCTAAGAAGGATGATGAGAGACTTCTTACCAAGGCCTGTAGTGCCAGGACAAAGGGGTAATGGTTTTAAACTGAAAGAGGGTAGATTTAGCTTAGACATAAGGAAGACATTTTTTATGATGAAGCTGGTGAGACACTGGACCAGGCTGCTCAGAGAAGTTGTGGATGCCCCATAGCTGTAAGTGTTCAAGGTCAGGCTGGATGGAGCTTTGAGCAAGCTGATCTAGTGGAAGCTGTCCCTGCTTATATCATGGGGGTTGGACTAGATGATCTTTAAAGGTCCCTTTCAACCCAAAGCATATTGTGATTCTATGAAAAATACATAAATGCTTTTTTTTTTTCATCTGCAAGAAAAAAATGCATGTACATACAGAAGAAGTAAGGAAGCAATTAGACATAATACATGCACACAGACACAAAGATAACTTGTTTATATATAGATATTTCTACTTGATGTTTTCACTTTGTCAGAAAATTTTAATGGCTTTTTAGTCAAAGTCATCCTCTGCCTTGATTGCGGATGCTTGGCTTTTGGCCATCTAATAAATTATTCCTAAAAGACTCTCAATTTTCATTCACAATTTCCTGTCTACACTTATGTCAATTTGTCTCAAAATTTTTCTCAGCTTTGAGAAATTAGCCCTTTTAGTGTACAAAGCACATATTTCATGTTTGAGACTGTCCTTTCTATGCCCATAATAAATGTAATCACCACAGGGAAAGTTATACCAAGAAGGAATAAGAAAATTATAAGTCTACAGCATGGATTTTTTTCAACTTTGGATGGAATTTTCAAATGTTTCTAAATTACCTCGAAGAAATTATCATAGATCTGTTGCAGGGAGAGGTGCAGTACAGTTAAAATACCTAAAATTGTATGGCAAGGCTGGTTTGGTGTTTTATCTATTATGTGTTATTGATTGCTAAAAAATAAATTAGGATTTTAGTGGGTTTTAAGGAAAGCACAACTGGAATGTTTTTGTCATGTTCAGATTCTCAAAATTAGGTAACCTGCTTTTTTTTAGGAAATGCTTCAGCATGCAAGAAATCATCAGGAGAGGAAAGGTGAAAATAGAGTGAAATTAAGCTCTAAACACCAAGTAACATTTTTACAGTGCCCAAGTCCCGTTGCCTCTCATTGCGACCTGGCATTCAAAAAATCTTGCAAAAAAAATCAAGCTCATTGCCAATGTTTTCAGATATCAGCTGGGATTTTCAGTGTAAGAGTTACTTGCAGAGCTTGTTCTGCTTTTCTGTTTGCTGACAAAGAGCTCTGGACAAAGTCTCTTGTTTGAACTGACAAAATACTCAGCAGAGTATGCAAATGAACTATTATCATACTATTAATATTTTCCTCAAGGTCATTTACATGGAAATTACTCTTGCAGTGTATCTGCAAATTACAGTTAAGATGAGTCTCTGAAGTCTTCTGGGTGTCCTCTCATTCCCCAAAATTTGATAGCCACATAACACACACCAGTGACCACTGGAAAAACAAGTAACCCATTGGCTCTGACTGTCAAAAAGTTGATGGCCTTTTCTTTCCTGTAGCTCTATATGATATCTTGGCAATATCAGGAGATCTGAGCTATAAACTGAAGTTGAATAAAGTAGTGCTCTTCCTGACACTTGGGATCGTGCTATGATGGGGTAATGCCCATCTCATAACCCAGAAAACTCATGGCTCAGATGGAAAGAAGCCACCATAGCAACCAAATCATCATCTAGGCTGGATTTATACTTTTAGCCAACTAAAAGCTGTACCATTTGTTAAGACAGTTGAGTAGGTAACCTCAATGTTGAATGATATCTCCGTAGGGTGATTCATCCCACCATAAACTAGGAGGGGGATCAGATGTTGGGAGAGAGGAAGATGAATCAGCTTTATGGGTGCTGATCTTGTTCTGTTGAGCAGGGAAGGAGCCAAGACCAGCTAGCTTAGTGGGTGCCCACTTCGTAGGTAGGTGTGACTAAGCCAAGCCTAATCACAGGTTGTCTGCAGGTAGCTGGCACCTCTGTTATTAAATTGGTCACAGCACACCCGACTGCTGGGCATAATTGGTTGTGGACAACATGAAAGATTCAGTGTGTTATTCTTAGAGCCAACCACTGGTTACTCCCTTAATATGGAAAAAACAAAATTTTAACACCCACAAAAATTCCCAGGTCTCTCTTGTCCTGATGATACATCTCCTTCTTTGGTGTTTTGTTGAATTGTAGTTGTTTTTTTTTTTTAATAGTTGTGCTGTGCATCCTGACAAAGTACCATATTATTTCCATCCCAAAAATTAACTTCTGCTCCCTCGTGATTCTTGGGAACTCTTTTGTTCCCCCCAGAGTGAATCTCATTCTACTTACTTGACAGAGAAAGGGAGGCAGAGTCCATTGCCCAGCATTATCTGAACACATCACAGAGCTGTGTAACGTGGGCTTTATTGTTATGAGCCATCTCCTCTACCCCTTCCTCTTTCTAAAAATCAATGTGGACCTTTTCCTCCTTACTGACCACCTCCTTTCATCCCTGTTGGAAACCCTTTTTTCTCTCTCTTCCTTTAGTTCCCAACGCTTTTCATAGGAAATCCCTGTCCTCCACAGTCCAGACTTCAGTCCATGCCCCAGTCACCTCCTGTTTGGTTTACTGCAATTACCAACTACTTTATTTCCCTAGACCTTCTCCACTCTTTGTGGCTGACAGGGTTTTTAATTCTCCAGCCAACCAGTCTCTTCAAAATCTAATCTCTGGCTTCCTCCTTACAGAATTACAGACTCGCAGAATGTCTGAGGTGGGAAGGGACCTCTGGAGGTCATCTGCTCCAACACCCCTGCTCAAGCAGGGCCACCTAGATCTGGTTGTCCACAACCATGTCCAGATGGCTTTTGAATATTTCTAAGAATGGAGACTCCACAACTACTCAGGGCAGCTTGTGCCAGTGCTTAGTCACCCTCACAGTGAAAAAGTGTTTCCTGATGTTCAGAGGGAACTTTCTGTGTTTCAGTTTGTGCCCATTGTCTCTGGTCCTGTCACTGGACATCACTGAAAAAAAGCCTGGTTCCATCCTCTTTGCACCTTCCCTTCAGGTATTTATAGGCATTAATAAGATCCCTCCCCAGCCTTCTCTTTTTCAGGCTGAAAAGCTCCAGCTCTCTCAGCCTTTCCTCATTTGTGAGGTGCCCTTAATCATCTTCATGGCTCTTTGTTGGACTCTTTCCAGTATGTTCATGTCTCTCTTGTACTTAGGAGCCCAGAGCTGGACACAGCACTCCAGGTGTGACCTCACCAGTGCTGAGTAAAGGGGAAGGATCACCTTCCTTGACCTGCTGGTAATGCTTTTTTCTAATGGAGCTGAAGATACCACTTGCCACCTTTGCTACAAGGGCACATTGTTGGCTCATGTTCAACTTGGTGTCTACCAGTGTGACTTCTCCTTCTTTCTCAGTGCTCTCCTCACCAGATGTATAAGCAGCATTTACTTTCATTGTTGTGTTTAACTTTTAGATTTCACTAGAATTAACTTAGATGCTATCACCCTTTATTTCTTCTTTCATTTCTTCCCATCCTGGTAGTAGATCAGTCTGCGCAGTGGGTGGCCAGTCAGTTTTTAAAGCCACTAATTCTGTTTTCCTCTCTGGAAATCTGCTTAAGGGAAATCTGATACGTGCGACTGTTAAGAACTTTGTGATCAAACAATGTATTATAGTGGTTTTTGGAGGGGAAAAAATAAAATCAGAGAAGTTGTTCCATGTAGAGAGGGAAAGAAGAACTAACCATTTCAAGGGAAAAAAGGCACCTTGACTTCATAGGATTGCTTAATATTCAGGCCATAAGTCTTAGAAATCAAGAAATAATTTGAAAGAGACATGACTTCTGGATTAGTTATAGGTTTTAGACAGACAGTAGGTCACCTTCCTTCATTTTCAGTTCCTGTGGCTGGGGAAGAGTTTAATCCACAAAGGCTAGCATGAGACAATAACTTTCTCAGTTTCCTAAATAAACAGTATAATTTGGTAACTGGTCTGTGGAGCTCATGAGTTGAGTTCAAAGGTATGTTCTACTGGCTGATTATAGCTAATTAATCTACCTTTAGAAGAAAAAGAAGAAAAAAAAAAAGAAAGAATGTATTTCTTTTGAAGCCAAAACTTGTTTATGGTGTCCCTTGAAGAATCTAAATCTTTTAAATTGCCAAAAAGAAAGTTGGTTGTTTACATGGTCTGAGGGTAGCATTTGTCTGCCCTCTGAACACAGTGACGAGGTACTGCTTGGTGTGAACCTTCTCATCCTGGAGGAGATGCCTACAGTAGGTCATCTAATACGTTAAAAATACTTTCTCTACATTGGTATAGTGGTCTGATCTCTTGCAGGTTAGGCACAGCTTGTGAGCTACGGGGTCACACCTCCATGCTAACTAGTAAAGTGTCTGAATGTCCAGAAAGGCTTTATTATAGTATTGCCAACACAACATTTACCAGTTTGCATTTTTCTGCTTTCTTTATCCAACCTCATCTTTTGTTGTTAGTGGAGGGGACTTCCCAAGGAAAACTCTCTCCCTTCCACTTGGTGTTATGAAAAGGCTGAAATAATTAGATGTTTTCAATATCTGTTTCTGTTTCCTCACAGGTAAGGACCTCTGTTTAAGGTAAAGCTTCCAATGGTCTTATGCTCTGAGCGTTGCTGCTTGAGCCTTCTGCTAGCGACATCTCTGATCTGAATGCATTAAGATCACTTCTCCCCAGATGCTTACTGGCTTCTATTTTATTTAGTGCGCCTGGATGGTTTTCTAGGACTACATCCAAGGTAGTCTCTGACCTTGCTGGTCCTTTAGTGAGCTGTGGTGTATGCAGAGCCCTCCAGAAAGATGTGGTCGGTTCCACAAGCCTTCCTGCAGAATGCGTCAGGTGCATTAAATTTCCCCACGCTCACTCTTTTTGACAGGATACACATACAGGGATGCAACAGTGACACATTTTTCACGGATGCCTGTGTAAGGCCAAGATTAGGTTCTCACATTCATAAAATCATCACAGCCTACCCTCAGGGAGGCAAGGAACTCATTTATTTTGCCATTCCTTATCATTATTTTATCTGATCTCTCCTGTTTGTCCCTGAGACAGTAACGTACATTTCAGCCATGGCTTCCATCCTGGGAATCTCAAAGTACCATGCCAACATGAACGACTTCAGCCTCCTACCACTTCAGCAAGGGTTGTTATTTTCAAGTTTCTCTTGTCCGTATTGCTGGGCTTGCTTGGAGAGCAATACTCTTCTCTGCATTGAGGAATAAGCCATATATTTTTACAGAGAAAGTTATATGGATTTGAAAAAGAAAATAGCCATAGTGGAGGGAGGAGATACCTTAGCTAAGATTAAAAGTACCAATCCAGTTACCGACAGCAGTGCAGCAGCACAAACTCTGCCAGAGCTCATTAGACCCGTGTCTAAAGCCTTACAAATTTGGCATGGGGCATTTTGCTCTGCATTTTTGCTGGGTGAGTCATTGAACAAGAACTAAGAACAGTCCTTGGGAAGGAGAACCGGAGGCTTCCCTGGCAGGTGGATACTTTGCAGTAGTCTCAGAACTCTGGAGTTATTTTTCTTGTGAAACCTGCAAAAAAACTGTGCCTCTGATGGTGTATTTTGTGGTGAGAGTGGACACCGCATGGATGCACAGTCTGTGCTAGATGCCGATTATCATTGAAGAGTTGTAATACATGACATTACAAGATCCACCTCCATTTCTGAGCGCTAAAGGAGAATTCCACAGAAAAGCTCAGGAGAAAATGAGTAATATTATGCATATTGTAGAGTTTCAATTGTCTCATATACCAAGCTGCACATTGCTTAATGGGAATAAAGAGAAGTATTTCAGAGTTTCTTTTCTGAAATTGCCAGCCGATGCCTGCACTGGAAGTGTAAGGGGTCAAGTGGAAAAAAAAAAAAAATAGAAAGGAGGCAATCGTGAAATTACTCTGCACTTGGGCCAGAATTAGGCATATTTCCTTACTTTCAAGCTGAATAGAGGTTAATAATGTGTTAATGATTTTGTATGTGTAGTGAGAGGATATGGCATTGAGACGGTCTATCAGGAGTCATCTGCATAAATGGTTCACTCCTGAAGTATGACACCTCTAATTTTCTCTTGATGATTTTCACCTGTGGCCCTTCATCATCTTGACTGCAACTGGCATGACACAATACAAGCTATACCTGCTGTTTCTTTCCCTTTAGATCAAGAATAAGTTTTGTGATGGCAACAAGAGCAATGAGGGCTGAAAAGAGATCACTGCGGTGGCTGAAGGGCGTTTGCTGCTGGAGACCTGACAAAATCTTTTTTCCCCTGCCAGAAGAGGAGGTCCCCTTCATGAAAGGCACTTCTCTGCTTGTGTCACTCTCCTGCCTGTAAGTTACTGTGTAATTACATCATCGTGGGAAGTATTCATTAAAAAGCTGGAACCATTAGCGGAGGCACGGCGGCCTCCTTTGTTTTGTGCAAAATTAAATACCAGCGCAAAACCCAGTTCTAGCTGCATTCATGTTCGTAAATCAAAGTCAAGTAGTTCATTAGAGTGTCTGCAGTGTATGTATATAACTCAGCAGCAGAATGTCTGCTAAGCCTGATGTGTTGCATTTAATTAACATTTAATTAGAGGATTTTTGTGGGAGGTGCATACGTATTTGCCAGGCGGCTCATAAGGATGAATCCACATATCGCTCGCTGGACATTACTGTGCAGTTCTTGTGAATAAAGGCTGCAAGTTGAAATCACCCTTTCAAGCAAAGCAGATCTAGTCCCAGGATACCTTGAGATTCATATTTGACCTCAAATTTCACAAAGTTTAATTTTGTATTGGATCTCTCCTCTGGTTTTCTTTTACTGATCTTACATATGTTGTCTTTTAATGATTATACTCTTACTCAATTGAGTGCGGAGTAGTTAAGTCACACTGGAATGAATTGTATGTCTTGTAAAAAAAAAAAAAAAATAATGCTTTGTTTCAGAAATAAAACCCTTCCTGTCAGATCTGTGAGTCTGGAAGCTTTTAAGGTGCTGTGGCAGACACCTAACATTTCAGGTAGTACAGTCATTTCCATGTGCAAGGACGGATCCATAATAATTTTTCCCAGTAAAGTCATTACTGATTGGTATTTGTGGCCTGTATTAGATCAGATGTCAGAGGGATGAGCTCTGATTTTAAATTGATGTTTGAATGCACAGTTCTGTGTTCAAAATAGGAAGCATGTATCAGCCAACTGGACACCCAAGGTCTCCTTTAGAGTCATTGGAGTGAACTAAGGCTTCTTCAGAAAGATAGAGCGCACTCAGGCCAGACACCTTCTCCAAATAACCTTCCATAGGTGAAGACCATCTGACCTAGAATAGTCATAAAATCTTGCCAGCTGCCTTCCCTGGACAGGGCATACAGTATATCTTCAATGTAAGTGTCTCCATCTGAGCAAGTCACCTCAGGTTCTCTTTATTGAGTCAAGTTCAGGGCATGATTTATCTAACAAAAGGTAGGCATCTACTCTAGCATGGATGAATGTGTGGCATTACCTCTATTGACTCCCTTGACTGGATCTCCACTATTATAGGAGGCCAGAAAACCAGCACAGATGTAGACACCTGAAGACAGATAAATCCCACCTATAGTTTCTCACCATCAGCTGCAGGGGGAGACTGCAGAGATCTGTTGACTCAGGTCAACAGAGGGTGATGAGACACTGGAACAGGTTGCCCAGAGAAGTTGTGGATGCCCCATCCCTGGAAGCATTCAAGGCCAGCCTGGACGGGACTTTGAGGAACCTGGTCTAGTGGGAGGTGTCCCTGCCCATTGCAGGGTGGAAGTAGATGATCTTTAAGGTCCCTTCCAACTCTAACCATTCTTTGATCTGTGATCTAGGTAAGTACCTAAAGTAGGGGGGGAAAGAATACCCTTCTCTCAGCTAGCATGGCATGGCTAAAACAATCTCCAGTGTAGTGACTACTACATGGGCATCCTTCTCTCTGTAGACTGTCAGTTTAGGTGATGTGTTTCTGTCCTAACTCCCTGCCACCCTCACAGACTGACTGGACTATCTTGGGACATAGATGTGACTAGTGTCGCAAGTAGAACGTAAACAGAGTGCAGAGTTCTGAACTCATGGGCTCATTGCTGCAGTCATGGCTGGAGGCTCCTGGAAAGTTACAACCAACCTATTTCATTTCTCCCACAGCTTCATTTCTGAGCAAGGTTTGTCCTTATCCTTGTCCTGTATGGCTTTTACCCCATGCTGTTAATAAGCCACTGCTGTGCTCACCCTGTGGCTGATGGGAGAAGCGACCCATTTCGAGTAGCTGTCCTTTTCACAGTGTCGCTGTGGTAAGGAGAATCTAACCAACATGACAGATTTCCTCATCCTGGACTAAACACATTTTCTGGCTAAAAATAAAAGGAAAGAAGAAAAAAGGAGGGTTGGTTGGTTGTTTTCTTTTCTCCACCTGACCAGCTGCCCAATGCTTTGTATTATGAAAAGCTGTTGAAGAGGGCTCAGCTCATTACTTCTCATTTCTGTGGACGCTTGCTTGAGAAATGATCTCTCTGATCCTCTGCAGGTTGGCTGGCTTTTCCTTGTGTATCCCATTCCCTAATTGGCTTTGCTTCATCCCAAATACTGTGGCAGCCACCCAGAATGGCAGAATAGTGTTGGGCCTTTAAGGGAAAGAAAAGCAGGAGACAAAACAAATCCTCTTTTTCAAATGGAGACTTGGAATTTGTTTCTTTGCCATGCTAGCATAAATCCAGCACAACTCCCGTATGGTGGAGATGGTGTTGTATAAAAGAAAGGCAGAAGAGAAAGAGTATAGTGAAGTCAGGTCTGATGGACAGAGTAGTTTCCTACCTGGGTTAGTGGGTCTGGTGGATAATTGAAGGCCAGATCTCAGCTGGCACAATTTGTGTATCTGCCCTGAGGTTAATGGAAGTCACTACTAAATTACACCCCATATGGACTAAAAGACCACTGAGTCGAAGGGTATTTAAATGATGCAGTTCAGTGAGGTGAAGCGCTAGATGTGTCTGGAAGGAATCTATGGAAAGTTGCAAGTTTTTATAACCTCTCCATCCCCTTCGTCAAGGCTTCTCCCTCTTCTCAGGGACTAAATTGCATCAGCTCAGGCTGCCTGAGCCTTCTCCTCTGCATTTAGGCTGCCTGAGCCTTCTCCTCTGGATTTAGTTTGTAAAACTCAATCTTATGATGACAACTCAGGTCCGCTCCCCCCAGACCCATGGGGTGAAGCTGAGTTACACCAGCAGCAGGTTCGACTCTCCCTTGTTTGATACTGATGGGCTTCTCATGGGAATCAGAAAGGGGAGGAGGATGTAAAAATAAAGAAAACAGCAGGAGTTTGATTAAGTTTGGAGATCTCTAAGTTGCCACTGATCAAATCCAAGTGCTTTTCTCATGTGTTAAAAAAGATTGCTTCCATCAATCTCCAGGAAGGCTTCAAGTTGAGCCTCCCTGTTGTAGGTGTCTTCATCCTTTCAGATCTGGGACATACTTATTTTTCAAAGTTAGCTTATTTTATGCGTGTTCCTACTCCTTACAGTTTCCTCCTTTGCCACAACCTGTAGGAGAAAGTCCAGATACAGGTAGTCACTGAGTTAGCTTTCAAAGACATCACAGCAGCTTTGTCTTGATTTTTTTTGGACAGGGCATTGCAACTTTTTGTTCTCTCCAATTTGTGGCTCCCCATTTATTTTCCAGATCAGTAGAGAGTTATCTTTCTCTTTACTGTTTTATATTAATACTTGACCTACAGATAAGAAAGGAAACATGGCAAGAATACGAGGGAGGGGAATGTGAAGCCATAGGTGACATTTGAGGAATATTCACCTTCCACGGCAGATGCTTTCTCTGGGGTTAGATGTCATCCCTTCCACAAGTGAAATATAAAATCTTTCAAGGGAGGTCATTTTGGCATTGTGTGGGGTAGAGAAGGGGGAAAGAGAGACTGTCACTGTTTGCTGCATGATCACTTTTCAGGCCAGCAGTTCTTTGCCACATATTAGTATTGCTCCAGCAGCACGACTTGGCTTCCCATCAGAGTTTACATTCACAACACTACACATTTCACTGCTCACTATGTTTCCATAGATTTCCTGAAGGCCTCTTGCCATGAGCTCGTGGATCACATGGGATCAAGATCACAGAATGGGAATCAGGATATTTTGCACAGGTGTGGCCAGAGATAGAGACACACAGTGGACACCATCAGCGATGGGACTGTGATTGTACAGCCACACTAATGCCCATGTTCTGATTTGACTCCTGCATCCCCTAACTCTAAATCTGATCTCAGCCAGTCTTGCAGTCACCTGAGTCCATAGAAGCAATCAACCCCTGTAGGCACTGCAATGGGAGAAAACCTTAGCTGGAATGATTTTCTAAGGAAAAAAAAAAGGATTTTTTTCAATGCTGAAATTTTCATGTGACTATTTCTCACACCTATTTTTGCAGCAAGTGCATGGTTTGTCAGTCAGGGAAAACTGAAGTGATGGTCCTTGGTTGCCAGCCTCCATGATCTTTGTCATTTATACTTCTGCCTTCAGGCAGGTAGCCGGGCAGCAGGAGCCAACCCAAGAGTGGGAGGAGAAGGCAGGTTAGCAGGTATTCAGCCATGTGGGCAGGTAGCTGATGAACTAACATACCATTACCCAAAATAGGATAACTTTGTAAACTCTTAAGAAAAACCTAAAAAACCCCTGAAAAATAAGGGAAGGGAAGGGAATAAAGAGGGAAAGCCACTTTGACATAGGACAGGATTACTTATTCATTTGCAAGATGCAGCATCTTTCTGGGGAAGGGATTTCCTGGGTTCAGTGATTTCACCCGCATTGTTTGACAACCAACTTCTGCCCTGTGCAAGTTTCCTTGTGTCCTCTCCATTCTACATGAGTTATTCACGACCCCGCTTGCACTTCAACCTGGTTCTCAAACCTCCTGATTGATTTTTGGCATCAGTCCCATCCCCACAACTTTTTGGTACTACTTTGGGGCAGACAGAAATGGATTTTCAGGCTGTTAGCTAGCTCAGAATATCATATATTTCAATGTATGTATATATTTCAGCTAGGGCTTTCAGTTTTATTTTCATTTTAAGTGTGATCATCCATTCAAAGAAACTGATAAACTGATTTTGGTCCAGTTCTTCTGCACAACATAAAGCAGAAACAGTACAGAACAATTCAGACTCACAATTCAGACAAGGAAAGGAGCTGTGCACAGGGCTTATTTTTCCCAATTTCGCATGTGATTTGCCTGCAAAAGGCCCAACTTCAATTTCTTTGCATCATTCTGAGAAATAGCAAGGTGAAATCTACCCCAGGCTTGTGCTTTTCTTCATCCCCTAATAAATCTTAACAGCCATTTATTGCTCCATATTTTACCAAGCTAAAGAGATCATGCCTTAATTATTTCCTCGCGTGCCTTTGAGGGTTGCAGGAATAAGGCAAACAGAGTTCCAGTAAAAATAATCAGTGAAATAAAAATTAAAACCTCAATTTTCTCTTCCGTGATCTTGTAATTGTAATACTCTGTCCTTTTCAAGCTTCATGGTGCTCACATAGCTTGGTTTCCCTGTGTGATCAGTGAAAGGAGTAAGGCTCCTCCAAAGATGTGTCACCTCACTTCAGAGAAGTGGTGTCTGGAGGCGACTGTCTCTGCTGACTGTTGTAGAAGCCTGCCTTACGGTAGATACCTAATTTTTAGAATTAGTTGCAAGAAATCTGTTGTTAAAAACAAATCTCACATTTTTTTTGCATGTAAATCATTGCTGAGAAGATGCTTTTAATCTCCTACACTTTATGCCTCTTTCAGGGCAACCGTGGAGGCACAGCCCCAAAACTCTTCTAGGAGCATGTTGAATTATTACTGTGAATTTATCACAGTGTTCAGCTATTCCAGATTTACTGCCATATGTTGGCCTTTAGTGTAACTCCCCGCGTCCCCCACATTGTTATCAGCCTCAGGTGTGCAGAATGGCTCCATGAATCTGTGAATGTGATAAATGGTATCCATTACAGGCAAGATTGTTTCACATCTCTTTGCAGTTGATTTCACTACAGAAATGCTTCTGGTAAAACAGGGCTTTTTATTTATTTATTCCAGTGATTTCCATATCTTCATAATTGCCCTGGCCAGTGCACCTTTCATTAGTTATTGGTTATTAAAAAAAGTTTTACAGTGTAAATTCATTGCCTGCTGTCCTCAGGGATCTGACCAGGAAGATGACTTGTGATGTGTGATTGAACTGCTACAGCTTGGTCAAGTGGATGTAGACCGGGAGAGCAGAGGAAGCTCTTGACTCTTCAAGTCCTGCTGCTACATGGCCTCCTAGAAGAAGTACCATGTACAAAGAATGACCTTCAAGGGGTGGTGGCAGTTGCTAGAGGGCAAAAGCCATACCAGGGAACATTGCAGTGACCATAATGGTATAGATGAATGATTTGGAGTATCCTTCAGCATTCCCTGCATTGGTTAACATGTCAGTCTATAGTCAACTGTCCCATCCTTGTGTGAGTGCTGTGGAGCTGCAATATGTGCTGTGGAATTGTTTCAAAATCCACCAGCCACTGTTTTGCTTTGAAAGTCACTGTACTGTGAAGGTGAGAGCATCTTCCCTTCATCAGGATCAGGCCAACATATTCGGCTGCACCAAAAGCAGTATGGTCAGCAGGTTGAGGGCAGTGATTGTCCCCCTTTGCTCTGGCGAGATCTCACCTGCAGTACTGTGTCTGCTCTGGAGCCCCCAACATAAGAAGAATATGGACCTGTTGGATCAAGTCCAGAGGAGGCCACGAAGGTGAGCAGAGGGCTGGAGCACCTCTCCTATGAGGCCGGGCTGAGAGAGTTGACGTTGTTCAGTCTGGAGAAGAGGACGCTCTGGGGAGACCTTATAGCGGCCTTCCTGTCCCTAAAGGGGGCCTACAGGAAAAAAAGGGGGGGCTCTTGATCAGGGAGTGAAGTGACAGGACAAGGGGTAATGGTTTTAAACTGAAAGAGGGTAGATTTAGGTTAAATATTAGGAAGAAATTCTTTACTGTAAGTGTGGTGAGGCACTGGAACAGGTTGCCCAGAAAAGCTGTGGCTGTCCCATCCCTGGACATGTTCAATGGACGGTTGGACAGGGCAGCCTTTGAGCAACCTGGTCTAGTGGGAGGTGTCCCTGCCCATGGCAGGGGGGTTGGAACTAGATGATCTTTAAGGTCCCTTCCAACTCTAACCATTCTATGATTCTATGATCTTTCTGATTTCAAAAGCTGCACTGAAACTCCCAAAGCCCCTTACGCCAAAAGTAATCATGTTTTTTAAATGCAGATAAGTAACAACTCTGTCTGAAATTTAGTGTTCTGTCACACTTGTGGCCAAGAAGGAAGAGAGAAGAGGGAAACCACGACGGTAATTTTGGTGCATCCAAAACTTCATTTTGCTCCATGCTTGGCTGGAGAGATTCCTCTAACTGGGCAGTAACTTCTCTGGATAAGGCTTTAAATGTGCCCTGACAAAACTTTGAGAAGGAAGAAAAAAAAAAAAAAACATGTCTGGGGAAAAACAAGTGTATGTTAGCCTCAAATTACTGTGTAATTACATCATCGATGGAGGTATGAGCAACGTGATGACCAACATGTCAGTTGCCTTTTGTTGTGCTCAAAATTAGATACCAGTGAGAAACCCAGTTTTAAGTGCATTTGTGTTTGTAAATCACACTGAGGTATCTCATTAGTGTCTGCAGTACATCCTTTTAACTAAGCAGCAGAAGGGCTGCTTTTTTTGCAGCTGATTAATGTTTAATTGGAGGTGACTTGTGGGAGGGGTCTGACTATGCCAAAAATATATGCCAAACATTTTCACTAGGTGTAAATCTCATTCTTGGGGTAAAGCCATGTAGTCTACTTTGGAAAGGTACCCATCAAAACCATACCTCTGTGCTCTGCAGATCTCCTCCGCCCGTGGTCTGACTTTTAACCAATCTGAGTGATATGGTAACTCTTCAAAAGGCTTTTAATGTTCTCTCTGTGACTTTTCTTTGCCCTAACCATATTTGCTCTGGATTTATATCTACCTAAAATAACAAGGAGGCCAAAAGCCCTTGTGGGAGATGTGTGTAGATGTTGGTGTCTGATAAAGGAAAAGACAGAAGAAATTTTTGTAAGGAAACTGCTGATGAGCCCATGAGGATCTTTATGGGTATTCTAGGCTTGGTGATGGTATGTGTTACCTTTCTCTCTGGGTTTGCTTGGATGGTGTTCATTTAGTTTTATCTTCAAAGCTGAAAGAGCCATAAGGTTTCCGCTATGGGTTGGAAAAATTTATCTCACTCATTGACTAGCATTTTGTAGGAGCTCATTCAAGCCATGAGTCAAGAACTCTGCAGAGAGAAATCCAAAGATGTGGGGAAGCTTCTCTAGGACCTGCCTGGGGGTGCACAAGCTTCATGTTATTTTTACTGCAAAGTCCCTGGGAGACACCACGGTGCTCAAAGTGCTCTTGAGTTTAACAAAGCAGGTGGTGGTTTTTATTGGATTAATGATGTTTCTGCAGGTGCTGTGATTGCATGCTGCTGAGAAATTATATCCTACCTGCTTCAGTTTTCCCAGCCATTTCATTTCTATGCAGAATTTGTCTTTGCTGCCTAGTGCCGTTTTTTTTGGTGTTGCTTTGTGTTGCTAAACAGCTGGTCTGTTCCACCTCTAAGTGGGCCACCCTCCACACTAGGAAAAAACGCCTGAATCAGAAGAGGGTACTGTATTCACCCAGTGTGAAACATCGCTGTCCTCATCTGAGTTTGCAGGGGTCTGTTACAGAGGTGTCTCTGAAAATTTCTGAACGAATATTGCTCCTTTTTCTCATCTGTTCCTCTAACAGCAAGGATTCACACCCATTCCTGTCACATTTTCTGCCATTCAGTGGGCACTGTGGTTCTGCCTGCATGAGTCCTTCTGCAGAGCGATGGAGAGGAAGGGAGAAAAGCTGCTGTGTTTTCTGTCAGATGGAGTTTAGTAAATAAGTGTAAATAAAGCTTACAGAGCCATCCACAAGTTCAAAAGGATCCAGACAGAAATAGCAAGCTCGCAGGGCGGGCTCTGCTCAAGAGCATCACCCTGGCCATTGAGTTTTGTTTGTACATTTTTTTTCTGTGACTTAAGTGAAAGCTAATGGAAGAAAATGTGCATAAAGGTCCAGGAAGTGACCTGGAAGTGAAAAATCAAGAAAAAAAGGCTCTGTGAAATTGTTGTATCTCAGTCATGAGCTGGGCAGCTTTCTTTACTCCTACATTTCCTTTTATCTGTGTTATTAGGTGCTATTATTTTTGTTTGTAGAAGAGCATGGAGGCTCATCTGACACTCAGATCCATTATGCTTTGTGGTTTTCATAAATGAATGACAGCGGACATTTTCTATTGCAAAGAGGGCTTCAAGAAATGGCTTGGTAAAAAAATCCTCCCTCCAAAACCTCTCTGTGGAGCCTTTTGGGAGGATGTAGGAGAGAACTGTGGGCATGCACTGAACCAGTGGGGCTTTGGTTAATGATCCCAGCTGATCCAAACCCTGAATCAGTAACTGTAGTTGAAGGGCATGCTGAGCCCAGGTCTGAGGGGTGGAAAGGGACTATCTGGGTCTTGGAGTGCAATTCCTGCCTTGTGTTGTGGAGCACATCTAATTCAACTTGAGACGTTGAAAATTAGCTATATATATATTTTTTTTTTTAACTGGTTATCTAGGTTTCCTCCATAGCAAATGGATACAGATGGGCAGCTCCAAAGGCTCATTCAGCTCATGGGCGGCTGAGGTACATGGGCTGACTGGCACTCCCAGCAAGGGATCTGAACTAGATGCAGATCTTTAAAATTAACTGAGGTAAGAGAAAGGCCACCTACTCTACAGAGATCAGAGCAGCTATTGCCCACCCCCAGAGGTGCAGTGTCATCCAGCAGGCAGCATACCTTAATATGGTACTTGAATCACAAAATCATAGAATGGTTTGGGTTGGAAGGGACCTTAAAGATCATCTAGTTCCAACCCCCCTGCCATGGGCAGGGACACCTCCCACTAGACCAGGTTGCTCAAAGCCCCATCTAACCTGGCCTTGAACACCTCCAGGGATGGGGCAGCCACAGCTTTTCTGGGCAACATGTTCCAGTGCCACACCACCCTCACAGTCTAGAATTTATTCCTAATATGTAATCTAAATCTCCACTCTTTCAGTTTGAAACCATTGCCCCGTGTCCTATCATTACAGTCCCTGATAAAGAGTCCCTCCCCATCTTTCCTGTAGCCCCCTTTAGGTACTGGAAGGCTGCTATAAGGTCTCCCTGGAGCCTTCTCTTCTCCAGGCTGAACAATCTCAGCTCTCCCAGCCTGTCCTCACAGCAGAGGTTCTCCAGCCCTCTGATCATCTTTGTGGCCTCCTCTGGACCCATTCCAACAGGTCCATGCCCTCCTTGTGCTGTAGAGTCCGAAGCTGGACACAGCACTCCAGTTGGGGTCTCAGGAGAGCAGTGTAGAGGGGCAGAATCACCTCCCTCGACCTGCTTGCCATGTTTCTTTTGATGCAGCTCAGGGTGTGGTTGGATTTCCTGCCTTTGAGCACACATTGCGAGCATTGAGGAACAATGCAGGAGACATTACAGGAGACATTACCTCTCAATAGGCAGGAATTTCTTTGGGGATACCAGACAGTTGTAAAATCGAGTTTGTATTGACTTACAGTGTGCCTGATACAGCTGGTACTCTAGAGGTTAACAGATACTCTCATTAAAATTCAGTCCTCTAAAATGAAATATCCTGAAATCTGCTGCACTTCACACCACATGAAAGTGGGTGTAACAGCAACGGAATAAGTTGGAGTTCATCTCTGCTTAAAGTGTCGGACAATTTGCAGTGCAACATGCAATATTTTGGTGCGAAGACATCAACTGGCCTTTCCCAATGAAATCTGAGCACAGATTTTAATTTACACTAGAAAAAGACCTGGTCCCAGGCGTTCAACTAAATTATGAGCAATGTCAAAGAAATACAGTGCTCATAAGAGTGACAGAAACTGTCAGTCAGTAGGGTAAAAAGAAGCTTTGAGCATCTCTCTGCAACACAATTTCTTAGTTCCTGCCAGACCCATGTATGTCTATTTATAATTCCAACTTTCCTCAGTTAATCATGTCAAAAATGACATTTGTACCCCTGGGAACTGTATCTGACGTAACAATTTTTGCCAAGTTGTTAATCCCAGAAGAGAATCCCCAAGTAAACTGATTACGATGCTGGCAGCACGAAATAAGCTCAGACCTTCCATTAATCGCTGCACAAACCCAGCAAACTCTGAGATGAATTTAGATCTATAGGAACATTCCTGGTGCTTAAGGGAATAATATACAGACAGCTTCAGACATCATGTGAGTGGGTAGTTGCTGAACACAGAAGCTATACCCTGCTTGGTGGTAATGCGTGAACCAGAAGCTCCTGTTCATTTTCTCATTTGCTTGAATGGAAGTAGTTCATGCGGAAGTAGTGGGGCTAGAAAATTGGAATTTGTGAAAAGAAACAACACTCAAGGAATATTTTGCTAATGATTGTCTTGCCTTTCCCACCAAAGGCTGCCCAGACGGGTCCTTCTCCCATCTCACTGCTGATGGGCACCCATCAGTTACAGGGCTGAGTGTCTCCACTGCTTTTTTGTTCAAGAAATAAAAATGATTGGAGATACCAACTGAAACAACAGCCCGACTGCAGAAACCCCAGTAATACAAAGGCCCATGTGGAGAAACTGAAATGATTGTTAGACACCTGGAGAGTTCAATTTGCTCAAGCCTTGGCCTTCTCCAGTTCTTCTTTGCAGGGAACAAGAAAGTATTTTGTGAGAAAAAATAATAGGAGCAGTTTCATTTTGCAACTCGCAGGAAAAAAAAAAGAAAAAAAAAGGTAAAGATGTTTGAATTTTACAGTGCTCTTGTTCTCAAGGCAAAACCTTTCTCCTGTGAGACAGTGAGACAGCGGGAACCCCCCCACTTCATACATATGCCCAATGTCCAGCTTCCTGCAGATCCCCTTTCTGAAAAAAAAAAATACTGCAAGTCCAGCCCCTGACTCAGTCTGTGCTAATGCTGACCGAATGGGTAAATCGCTTGGGATCATAGGAGGCTCTCTGCCCTAGGAAATAACCAGTTTCCCTGGTAATTACTCACGGGTCCTGAGATCCCCAAATCTTGCTGCACTCCTGGACTTTCTTCTTGGGAGACAACCCACCAGTTGCGTCCCAAAAAGGTACTGGAACAGGTTGCCCAGGGAAGCTGTGGAGGCCCCATCCCTCAAAGTGTTCAAAACCAGGTTGGATGGGCCTTTGAGAAACCTGGTCTAGTGGGAGGTGTCCCTGCCCATGGCAGGGGGTTGGAACTAGATGATCTTTAAGTCCCTTCCAACCTAAACCATTCTATGATTCTAAAACAAGACTCCAAGAAACTGAGCAGTAGCAGTACTCCAAGGACTGTTCCTAAGTGACAGTATGGGTGAGGCTGCAGGTGAATTTGGAAGGGGAAATGTAACCAGTGAAGCAGCACAAAGGCATCTGGGTGGAGCCATCAGCAACATACAGGAGTTGCTTTCTATCAGTTCAACCTGCAGGAAACCGCCCGTCTTCCTTGAATATCTATCCCTGCTGGTCCTCATTACATGCTGCTTAATTGCCTTGGAAACAAAATAGCGGTTTCCTAATGGTCCACCTCCCCTCCTCCCCTTTTCTGCTGCATGTGTCTGAAATTACATTCAGATTTTAAATCACAGGATGATTTATTACCATTTTCTAATGCTCAGCTTCCCCTGGTTAAATAGATGATTTACCAGTAGCTTCACCCCTCAGGGAATGAAAGTCTCAAGCACTGAATGGATGATGTGAGGGTCTTTGTTAGAAGGTGGTGGGCAATAGAAAAGTCCCAGACTTCTAAGATTTAAAACTCAATATGCTCACCATTTAAGTGAATTCTCACTTTCTTCCGAAGGTCTAACAGACTGGCCCCATCAGTAGCCATTTGCTCGGTGCTGGGTTAGGACTTCAGTGTGGTCATTGTGACCCAGGGAATTGGTTGAGTCACCATCCCTGGAGATATTTAAAAGATGTGTAGATGTGGCACCTGGGGACATGGTTTAGGGGTGGCCTTGGCAGTGCTAAGTTAATGGTTGGACTGGATGATCTTTTCCAACCTAAATGATTCTGTGATTTTATGATTTTGCCTTGCTAACTAATCCATCCCTTTTGGAGAAGACTGCACCCAAATTGCACCTAAGGGACAAGGACTGGGAAATAAACTGAGAACTCAGTGAGTTGACAGTGTGGCTGCATCCTGAGAGGTTGCTTGGGGTTCTCCGTGATCCAAATACTCTGAAAGATGAGGGAAACCAAGGCAAAGAAGGAGGTAGGAGACAGCAAAAGAGTACGTATATACTCAGTGCAATGGAAACACTTCTGAGCAGTCTCACAGAATCACAGAATGGCAGGATTGGAAGGGACCTCTGGAGATCATCTAGTCCAACCCCCCTGCCAGAGCAGGGTCACCTTAGAGCAGGTTGCACAGGAACGCGTCCAGGCGGGTTTTGAATGTCTCCAGAGATGGAGACTCCACCACCTCTCTGGGCAGCCTGTTCCAGTGCTCTGCCACCCTCAAAGTAAAGAAGTTCCTCCTCATGTTGAGATGGAACTTCCTACACTCAAGTTTGTACCCATTACCTCTTGTCCTGTTGCCGGGCACCATTGAAAAGAGCCTGGCCCCATCCTCCTGACACCCACCCTTTAAGTATTTGTAAGCATTAATAAGGTCACCCCTCAGCCGTCTCTTTTCCAGACTAAACAGACCCAATTCCCTCAGCCTTTCCTCATAAGAGAGGTGTTCCAGTCCCCTAATCATCTTGGTAGCCCTATGCTGCACCCTCTCCAGCAGTTCCCTGTCCTTCTTGAGCTGGGGAGCCCAGAACTGGACACAGTACTCCAGGTGTGGCCTCACCAAGGCAGAGTAGAGGGGGAGGATGACCTCCCTCGACCTGCTGGCCACACTCTTCTTGATGCACCCCAGGATGCCATTGGCCTTCTTGGCCACAAGGGCACATTGCTGGCTCATGGTCATCCTGTTGTCCACCAGGACTCCCAGGTCTCTTTCCACCGAGCTGCTCTCCAGCAGGTCAGCCCCCAACCTGTCCTGGTGCAGGGGGTTATTCCTCCCCAGGTGCAGCACCCTACACTTGCCCTTATTGAATTTCATAAGGTTTCTCTCCGCCCAACTCTCTAGTCTGTCTAGGTCTCTCTGTACGGCGGCACAGCCTTCCGGTGTGTCAGCCACCCCCCCCCAGCTTTGTGTCATCAGCAAACTTGCTGAGGGTGCTCTCTATCCCCTCATCCAAGTCGTTGATGAACGTATTGAAGAGGACTGGGCCCAGTACTGACCCCTGGGGAACACCACTCGTCACTGATCTCCAACTAGACTCTGTGCCCCTAACCACGACCCTCTGAGCTCTGTCTTGCAGCCAGTTTTCTATCCACCTTACTGTCCATTCATCCAACCCACTCTTCCTAACCTTCCCTATGAGGATGCTGTGGGAGACCGCGTCTCCACCTCCCAAATCCAAGTAAATGGGAAATTATCACTGTGGTAAATTTAAAAGCATCCTCAGTATGCCTGTGAAAAATAGTTGAGTATGATTCAGACCACATGAGACATTTCCACCATGCTGAGGTGAATACAAATATGCAGATCTACTAGGTGAGGTAGGATGTAAATCAGTATTCATACTTCTGGTCTTTCACAGTTCAGGGCACCAGACTGCACCAGTTTGGGACTCACATAAACAGTCCCCACAAATTAACACACAGTTGAGTGCCTTTTGTGAGGACTCCTCTTGGTCTACTGCGGGCAGGTGACTCTGGTTTGTCCTGGGGAAATATTACCAGTGGATCAGACAAAGAGAAGAGCAGCTGGCGTGAAAAGCTTGGCTTTGAGAAATGGAAGTGGAAAGGTGTCAAACACGTTTGGGAGTTCACTCCCCAGGCTGGAAAATGAGACTGAAAGAGAAGACACAAATAATCTTTGCGTTAAGCTGTCCTTGCTGCTGCTGGAAGCCCCTGCTGCTTTCATTAGACAGTCTTTGCTGAGCCTCTGAGCTGTGGAAAGGTGTTTCTGCAGCAGGCACGGCTGGTTCTGTGCAATAACCCTCCTGCCTTGGAGGTTTGGCACTTGTTTTTGTGATTTTTGCTGTCTTTCTCCGTTTTCTCTTTGTCTAATATAAAGAGGTGCATCTTTCCAAATGACTCTAAGGAGAGAACATGAAGGTTTTTGCAGTGGGATTTGCCACACACCATGCTGCCTTCCTCACAGACAGCTTTGCATTATAAGTTAAACCCTTGTGTGGAGGGCTGGGCTTTGTGGGGGACGTGGAAAAGGCACCTCTAGATATATTGTTAGACATACTGAAGATACATCAGAGCCTCCTTCCTTCCCTTCTCACCCAACGTATTTCACATGCCCATCCTCTGAAATGCATAAATCCCATTCCCCAGGGTGTGGGAACCGTGGTGCAGGTGCTGAGATAAGTCAGGACCAGCCCTGCCTGCTACTGCTCACCCATGTTGGATGGAAAGAACCATGTAACTCCAGTGTGAGTTCACAGGAAATGCCTGCACTGGTTGTCCATCCGTCTACATCTGTCCGTGATCCTCATTGTAGTGATGCAGGAATGACTGCATGCTATCTCTTGCTTTTGGGAAACTGGGGATTTCAAGGGAGATTTGAAGGGGAAAACAAAAAGAAAGGAGGATTCTTTAGTTCATGTGAAAAAAGAATGAGACCAGGAGAGCCCTTGCAATAGTCAGTTGGCAGGAAGTGGCTTTCCTTGACATCTTTCTGCATCGATTCTTCTCAGCATTAAACTTTATTGGCTTTTCAATATCTGCATAAAGTTTAGTGTTTCATGAAACAACGTTCCGTATCCAGAAAAGGAAAGCAAAAGCAAATCAAAGCACACATCAGCATTGACTAAGGTAATGAATGAAATAAGACAGTTTTCTTCTCTCATCGCACAGAATATTTTGAAAATACGTTTATGTAAATACCACCAAAATTTCCAATCTATAACAGAACGAAAACTGATATCAATTATGTGTTTAGTAATCCTCTCAAAATATAGTAACAACAGGCTTAATGACGTCAGGACTATCTGCCGTAGTGAAAAGACATTAAAAAGCAATCATAAACAAAGCAGATCTCTACCTAATGCTCTGTTCATTGGAATATAGGAAGGCAGATTACTGTACTTCAGGGGTTTTGTCTGAGCCAGCAGCGTAAAGAAGGATAAACTAGAGGTAGGTTTGCTACACATATTTTGGTTAAAACACTGGTGATGCATGAATCCTGACTCTCACCGAATGCATTTGTCAGCTAAGTACTTGCAGAATAGTTACAGGCAAAGGAAATATCACACACAATTTTCGGTATACGGTTGTTCTCAGATTTTTATTTCTTCATCTGAATTTGCAGTGTATAGCTAATTAGCAACATTTGCATTGTTCTGCTGCTTCTCCTTTAGTGATGAAATCAATGTTTTCAGCCCGAGGATAAGGAATAGCAAATGCCACATATGCTTATGCAGTATCTGTGTGCTCTTTAGTTCTTCTAACAAGAAGTAGGATGTATCTAGAATCAGACTGAAGAGGATTCAAAAGCAGTGAGTGTAAACATTCAACATAAAATATGCAGGCATGATAATGATATAATTAAAAAAAAAACAAAACACACAGCAAAATGGAGTATTTATTCACAAAAGGAAAAATATTTATAAATCAGTCTTTAATGACACACCAATCTCCGGATCAGGAAAAAAAAAAACAACCTTTTATATTTGGGTGATTAAAGATGTATATTTATAACTGAGTGATATATATATGATATGTATAGCTGAGCTGGTAGAGCTATCGAGTCTCAGCTTCATAGGAAATTCTGTAGTCCTGATGGTTTTTTTTCCATTGCAATCTGAAATCTAATGCTACGTTTTGATTTTTGCCTTTCAAATGCATTTAAAAAAGCATCACATTTTTGATCAATGAGAATATATCACTAAAACTATTCTAACATTTATTTTTGTTTGACTTCTAGTATTTCATTTTTACTAGATAAAACTGTAGAATATGGAATTAAAATAAGAAAGCGAATATAAAATTAAACATGAACATAAATGTGGAATAAAAGACAACATAATAAATATAACATAAAATAAATCAGAATAAACAATGTATTCTAAAATGTATTTCAGATGGAATAACTCAAACAACTAAATGCTAAAATGTATTATGCAAAACCTTTTGTTTAAGCAACATCAAATTGAAATCAGTGCATTCTTCAAGAAGGTTGAAGTTTTGATGACTTCGCAAATCATAATGGAAAAATGTTTTGCCAAAACCCCATAAAACAAGGCAAGTATATTTTGAAAATCATATGTTAAGAAGTGGTTTCAGATGACATACTTGGGCCAAATGGATAACAAGACTATTTCCAGCTGATTTCAGATGGGAAAGCAGATGGGGCTGTTTCTTGCTGTTAGACTTCCATGGTCACAGTGTCTCAAGGGCTGAACTTGAACATCTGAGTTCTTGTAATTATTATTATTATCACGACTAAAATTAATGTGACCAGATCTGCAATCCTAACTTTTAACCTACTGTCCTTTGCACTGTGCAAAGGACAAGATTTTATATCACTGCCTGAAAAATCTTTAGCCCATTAGAACTTTAGGTGCCATGCATGTGGTATGTATCACCTAAGTTTAGAGATAGGGCTCACTTACAAATACGTGGAAGTTTTGCAGTCTTTAGGAGTTCCCAGGGTGTCCAAGGCATCTGCACAGGCCTGGCAGAGATGACATAAGAGCTAGAGAAGACCTGCATTCTTCTGGACTGTCTTCAGGTGCTATCACTGTTTGAAGCAGGATTACATGCCTATGTTAAGGCAAGTAAATCCCATTTTATGTATTCAGAGTGTAGGTCTCTATATGAGTGACGTATCAAGGCTCCACATATAGTCAATGGAGAGTGCATGGAAGTTAGTCTGTGACCTGAGCTATTACAGGCATCTGTCTTAGGATCAGACAATTCGTCCCCAAACTTCACTTCCTGTATGGGGAGCATGGGGTGAGTTGCTCACATCAAATCATTGGATCGTTTGGGTTGGAAGGGGCCTTTAAAGATCATCTAGTCCAACCTTCCTGCCATGAGCAGGGACATCTTTCACTAGATCAGGTTGCTCAAAGCTCCATGCAACCTCACCTTAAACACTTCCACTGATGAGGCATCCACAACTTCTCTGGGCAACCTGGTGCAGTGTCTCACCATCTTCATCATAAAAAATGTCTTCCTTATGTCCAATCTAAATCTACCCTCTTTCAGTTTAAAACCATTACCCCTTTGTCCTGGCACTACAGGCCTTGGTAAGAAGTATCTCACCTCTCACTCTCTCACTAAGTCTTTCTTAGAAGGCGCCTTTAAGTATTAAAAAGGCACAATAAAGTCTCCCCAGAGCCTTCTCTTATCCAGGCTGAACAACCCCAACTCTCTCAGACTTTCTTCATAGAAGAGGTGTTCCAGCCCTCTGACCATTTTCGTGGTCATCCTCTGGACTCGCTCTAACAGGACTGTGTCTGTCTTGTGTTGGGCCCTAGAGCTGGACTTAGTGCCCCAGGTGGGATCTCATGAGGGTAGAGTAGAGGGGCAGAATCACCTCTCTCAACCTGCTGTCCACACTTCTTTGGATGCAGCCCAGGAGATGATTGGCTTGGAAGTGCACATGGCCAGCAAGTGCACATTGGCTGCAAGTGCACATTGACAGCTCGTGTCTTGTCTTTTATCCACCAGCGTCCCCAGGTCCTTCTTCACAGGGCTGATCTCAATCAGTTCATAACCTCGTCTGTACTGATACTGACGATTGTCCTGTCCCAGGTACAGGACCTTCCATTTGGTATTCTTGTACTTCCTGAGGTTGATCATGGAGTTACCTACGCTACTGACACCTATATTTGGGAGACAACTTTCACCCTGATGTTTGCTGGGGTGTTGATTATATGCTTATCTGGATCTGGGACCTCAGAGAGCTTAGTTATGCTCCAAAGCACATGACATCTTCGGGTGGCTTCTTTTATATGACACCATGTAAAATGCTAACTGTGTAACTAGAACTTATAGCCACCTGGAATAGGTGGTAGATGCACCATCCCTGGAAACATTCAAGATTTCAAGGTATCAAGTGCTGCTTTTGGTTACATCCCTGCTTACCCTTGAGATCTGCGGAGGTGCGTCCTTCACTTGGGAGCAGACTGGAGAGGGCTGACGAAGGCACTGCTTTTCATTGCCTGCAGTTGCAGGTATCACATCGTACAATCCCACTGGAAGTTGCACTGATTCAAAACCGTTTAACTGCACTTAAACATGGACTGACAGGTACCTAAAGCTCTGGATAGATTACAGCAATGGTTCTTTACCTTGATTCTCATTTCTAGCATGATCACACTGTAACTGTCCGTCTGTCTTAGCTGACTGTCATTCCTGCTTCTTCCTCCTAATACTGTTTCCATCCACCTGCCAGTTTCAATGAGACTGAGAGAATGATTCAGAGTCACAAGAATTTGTTCTTAGAAATGTACAGAAAAGTACATTTGTGGGACTATGGAAGACAGGGTTTCAACATGAAAACCAGAATTACCTGTTCCTTTTGGCCTGGTGGCACATCAGTCAATGTGTGTGCACCCTTGAAGGCATTGCTACCTCTTCTGCTTCTTGCTAAACTGGTAATGAGTGGACATGAGAGGAGCTGGAGACAGTACGGATGGGAGTCCAGGGTTTATCAGGAAGAACTGGAGGGGTTTGGGGAGTTTCAGGGTTGTGGAGGACCAGAGGTGTTGAGATCTGAAAAACGGATGCAGTGCCAGGCTTGGGACTTGGAGAGGTCCTTAGTGTATCTCAGTAGGTGGAGATCATTCTGTACATGGGAGGAAAGCTGAGACTGTTGTGGTAGGATTGTTTACAAAACATTGTGCACACAATTCTGTAGAAAATCTGTCTTCATTTAATTTTGCTGCTTATGAATAATATTTGGGTGGCTTATAATCAAGAATATTCATTTTTCCCTTTTCAGAATTGAACACTGTGGTGACTGTTACATCCTGGTCCATAGGGTTGTCCACTTTGATTTTCCTTTTGTGTTCATTTTTGCGGCTAATGCGAGTATTTTCCTAATCAATGCTGGTAGATCCCTCTTTAATTAATATTGATGAGTTGGAGCAAGAATAGCATGGACCACTAGTAACATTTCCCTGTGGCTGAGTGTTTCAGGGGAAGAAGGCAGGCTTGTAAACAAGAAATTGTCATGGAGGAAGATACCACAGCGAAGACCCTCAGCTGGACCCCTGTTTCTATTCAGAAAAGAGAAGAAACACTCCATCATGTGAAGTTGAAGAAGATGTATTAAGAAACCAGGGATGCTGGGAAAAACAGGAATCGTAAGGCTGAATGAATCTGTACAACTGAGATGGTGCTTAACTTTACCCCTAACTCGCTCCCGACACACTGGTACCGGGAAAATCTCTGCTGGGGATGGTACTGTAAGTGATATATCCCTGCCCCTGTGACATCCCGACACAGACACCATTGGACAGCCAGTGGCTTCAATAGGCTGCCCACATGCAAAACTCTTTACTTACAGAAATAAATACTGCCCAGACTGAGCTCTATGAGAGGAAAACTTCATGTCAATACGTCCCAATTTCCCCATAGCACAGGGCTGATAAAATAACACTGATTTTCCCTGTTGGCTTCACAAAGCGGGGAGAAGTCCCCGCTGACTGGAAAAGGGGAAACATAATCCCCATTTTCAAAAAGGGAAAGAAGGATGAACCAGGGAACTATAGGCCAGTCAGTCTCACCTCTGTGCCTGGTAAGGTTATGGAGCAGATCCTCCTGGAGGCACTGCTGAAGCAGAAGAATAACGAAAAGATGATTGGGTACAATCAACACAGCTTCACCAAGGGCAAATCATGCCTGACAAACCTGGTGGCCTTCTATGAGAAGGTCACAACATCAATAGACAAGGGGAGAGCAACTGACGTCATTTACCTGGACCTGAGCAAAGCCTTTGACAGTGTCCCGCACAACATCCTGGTCTCCAAGCTGATAAAATATGGGTTTGATGGATGGACAATTCAGTGGATAAAAAACTGGCTTGATGGCC
>VYZM01010818.1:9657-30446 GCA_013398915.1 Dromas ardeola | reverse complement strand
TGGAGAAAAGAAGGCTCCGAGGAGACCTTATTGTGGCCTACCAGTATCTGAAGGGGGCCTACAAGAGAGCTGGTGAGGGACTTTTTAGGATGTTGGGTAATGGTAGGACTAGAGGGAATGGATTAAAACTAGAGATGGGTCGATTCAGAATGGACGTTAGGAAGACGTTCTTCACCATGAGGGTGGTGAGACACTGGAACAGGTTGCCCAGAGAGGTGGTGGAAGCCCCACCCCTGGAAGTTTTTAAGGCCAGGCTGGATGGGGCTCTGAGCAACCTGATCTGGTGGGAGATGTCCCTGCCCATGGCAGGGGGGTTGGAACTGGATGATCTTTAATGTCCCTTGCAACCCTGACAATTCTATGATTCTATGATCTGGCAATGTGTCACGGACAAAATAGATCTGTTCAAATAAAACCACCCTGACAAATAGCATCCTTCTTAAAATATAAATTAACTGTTCCCCCCCCCCCAATAATACCACTCACAGAGCCAAATTCTTAGCTGTGCTTTCCCTTTGTTTCTTTTGTTTATTTCATCTGATTTAATTTAATCAAGCATTTGTTTTTGGAGCTGTCTTTATGAATCTGTTTAAATGTGCTGAGTGCTACTTTGGAAATATTCGCCATCCTTTTTTGTCTCTTTTTCCTCCTGGATTGCACTCTTCCTAATGAGGTGCAAAATCTAGAGTTTAGAAGATTCTTTTTGATGTCTCTTCTAAGCAGACAATCCAGTCTACCTGATTAAAGACTGATCAAAAATTAATTGAGGGCTTCAGGATTCTCCTCGATATAAAGTGAGGCTATTCCAGTGACCTAAGGCAATCCATTGCCTAGGCAAAAAAACTTGAAGGAAGGGTTCATGTCCCATGCTCAGGAGTTGAGCTACCTTTCCTGGTGGTCAGACTTTCTCGATAGATCATCATGGCTACAACACCATTGCAAATAGTGAAAATAGAGACAGCTCTATCTCAACACCTTAAGCAAAATAAAAGGTTGTTACTCTGAATAATGATGAATAAAGGCTAGAAAGGGATCCATAAGGGCTACCAGAGGAAGAAGAAGGGTTGAAAGAAGGACAACCAGGGACAGAGAGCTGAATGGAGACCACTGAATGGTCACACTTGTCTCTGCTGTTCAGAGGGGTAGGAGATGTGAATATAGGAAACACTGCCACATGAAGGAGCTAAAAGGGAGGTTCTTTGGCCAACCTGTTGGATGCTTGCTCAGCAGTGATCACTGTGGCTTTTCATGGTTCTGGCACAGGAGAAAAAAGTGCGTGCATTGATGACCCCACAGTGTTTGATCGCTCCTTTTGCCCATCCCACTCTCCTCCTTCAGGCAAGATAGAAGGTGACAGTTGTGCATTGTGGTCTGTTTGACCTCTGCTGGATGCCAGGTACCCACCAAGCTGCTCTATCACTCCTCCTCAGCTGGACAGGGGAGAGAAAATATAATGAAAGGCTCATGGGTTGAGATAAGGACAGGGAGATCACTCAGCAATTACTGTCACGGGCAAAACAGATTTGACTTGGGGAAATTAGTTTAATTTATTACCAATCAAATCAGAGTAGGACAATGAGAAATAAAAACTAAATCTTAAAATGCTTTCCCCCCACCCCTCCGTTCTTCCTGGGCTCAACTCAATTCCAGATTTTGCTGCCTCCTCCCCGCAAGTGGTGCAGGGGAACGGGGAATGGGAGTTGTGGTGAGTTCATCACACATTGTCTCTGCTGCTCTTTCCTTCTCAGGGGGAGGACTCCTCACACTCTTCTCCTGCTCCAGCATGGAGTCCCTCCCACGGGTGACAGTTCTCCACAAACTTCTTCAACTTGAATCCCTCCCATGAGTCACAGTTCTTCACAAACTGTTCCAGCATGGGTCTTTTCCACAGGGTGCAGTCCTTCAGGAGCAGACTGCTCCAGTGTAAGTTCCCCGCAATGTCATAAGTCCTGCCAGCAAACCTGCTCCAACGTGGGCTCCTCTCTCTGTGGGTCCACAGGTTCTGACAGGAGCCTGCTCCAGTGTGGGTTTCCCATGGGGTCGCAGCCTCCTCTGGGCACAAGCACCTGCTCCGGCATGGGGTCCTCCATGGGCTGCAGGTGGATATCTACTCCACCATGTACCTCCAGGGGCTGCAGGGGGACAACCTGCTTCACCATGGTCTTCACCACGAGCTGCAGGGGAATCTCTGCTCTAGCACCTGAAGCACCTCCTCTCCCTCTTTCTTCACTGACCTTGGTGTCTGAAGAGTTTTTTCTCTCACATATTCTCACTCCTCTCTCTCTTCTGATTGGTGCTGGTGTTGCACAGTGTTGTTTTTTTTTGTTTGGTTTTTTTTTTTGTTTTTTTTTTCCTTCTTAAACATGTTATCCCAGAGGTGCTACCCCTGTCACTGATGGGCTCAGCTTTGGCCAGTGGTGGGTCCATCTTGAAGTCAGCTGGCATTGGCTCCATCGAACAAACGGGAAGCTTCTAGAATCATCTCACAGAACCCACCCCTGTAGCTCCCCAGCCACTAAACCCTTGCCACTCAAACCCAATAAATGCTTGCAGAGAGGGAGGCTTGATCTCAGAAGCAACAGGGAAGGGGAGACCATTTAGCAGGGGTCCTCCAAGCCCTGTGTCCTGCCAGGTGGCATCGCACCAGCTGCAGCACCCAGTGTTGTCTTCTGCTCTGCACCATTAGTTGAGAGCTCAGGATGGCTGCAATGCAGAGGCAGGATAGTAGTGGAAATGAATTATGTTCCAGCCAGGCTGCTGGGTAACACAAGGTGAGAGTCAGCAGTATGACTCTCTTTTTCAATATATGACGTGACAGGTCTGAGAACCTGGAGTGCTCCCCAGCCACAGACTAAGCGGGACCTGCCAGCTGGTCCAAAGTGAAAAATTAGGTAGGTTTGCCTGGATATCAGTGAAACAAATGGGGCTTATCAGAAACTCAAAGGTCAGAGCTTGTCACTTACCAAAAAGAGTATCAGATGGGAGTAACTTTTGAGTATAATAACAGAATCTGTGTGATGAGATACAAAAGAAATAATTTGCAGTGGTTTTGTTTGTCTATGCTTGGGACAATCACCCTCATCACCCTTTCAAAGTTTGGGGGAGGGCAATAAACAGAATACCCTGAAGGGCTGGTATAAGTGGGAACTTTTTTATAACCATTTATTAACATTTTCATCTCTTCTTAACAAAACACTTCTAGAATATAACTGATTCAAACCAGCTACAGGCTTCCTTTTCTCAGTATTATTTATTACAATTTAGTCATCCCAGAGTTTTCAGACCTGCCATTAGTTTCTGCCAAGTATGCTGAGTGACACAGCAAAATCTCAACAGAAATCCCCTCTGTGTGCATTATTCTTTACCTTACTACAGAAGTAATCAAGCTATGGAGCTGGACATACTCCACCTACAGGGACCCTATTACTTGTCCCCATTATGTCTTGTAAGAAAGGAGTAGACAAGCCTTATGATAAAGAAGGAAAATGTGTAAGGGGCAAAAAGTCTGGATGCCACAGGGTTCTTTCTGTTCTCTCATTTCCCCACTCCCTACCTGCTTCCCCTGAGAGGCAACCTCAAAACAGACTAGATGTCCCTGCTCCATTTTCAAAGCTTTCTGCTCCTTGGTCTCAGGTAGGCAGCAGTGCTGGGTCATCCCCAGGTCTTTGTAGTCACAACAAGGACACAGAGAATAGCATATAAAGAGGGAGGGATGTCACAAGTACCAGCTGGGGAACTTTGGAGAAGAACAAATTGGAGGGGGAATATGTCCTGGAAGGACAGACCAGGCATGGATTTTAAGGTGAAGTAGACAGAAAGAGGACAGAAGAATTACTTGGATGGGATGAGGTCTAAGGGGACAAGATGAGCTAGCGAAAATGGATGGCAAAGAGGAGAAACTCCATGGGACAAATAGAGTAAAGGGAGAAGGACTTCTCTTCAACCTATGTACCCCCAGGAGACGTCACCTTCTATCCTCGTATACTCAGATTTTTCCCTTGCCACTCATGTGTCTGGTTATGGAAGTTTATTCCTCGAGGTAAGGGTCCTGCCAGCTTGAAATATTCTTGTGCTCTACTGTTTTGTCTGAGATTCAGCTACATGGATACCATCCATTGAAAAAAGGCATGGAGAACAGGAGCTCTCAAACCAAAACACATTTGGAACTACAAAGGAGAAACGTAGGAAGGTGGAGTCCACATCACCTCTGGGCACCCCAATGCAGTCTGTACATCCATCTGTCTGTCAAACCTTGCAGAAAACTCTGGAGGATTCTTACCTCAGTGTCTTGAGTACTGCTCTGTGACCACCAAAGTCAGAGGTTTCATGAGTGAACACATTAGATGCTTGGTGCTAACCTAGGACAAAACTCACTAGGGGTGACTCAGGGCTGTGTTTTCTAGGGTGGTACAGACACCATTAATATTGGTAAGCATCTCCCCATTCCTTTTTCTAAAGCATCTAACGGGACTGATCAAATGAAAGGTTTGGGGTCTATTACTTAAATTCTCTTCCAAATTAGATTAAATCCAGATTTTAGCAGATAGCAAAATTTATCTTTAAACATATGGAAGGTGCACTGACATTTCAATCATTATGTTATTAATTACAGCATAAATGTGTTCAGGTGGTCACCAGTGACCAGTCAAAAAAGTACTTGATAAAAATCACATGCAATATGCAGACACTTTAACTAATGAGGCCCAGATCTGATTAAATGTGTAGTTAGAGAGGAAAGCTTTGCTATATGTTAATAATGAAAGCATTCTTTATCATAGGAGAAAAGTAAGAATTTACAACACTCACTTACTATTTTTGGAGGGTTTAAAAAAAGCCACAACACTTGAAATTGTCCCAAGTCCTGTTTCAGGAATGTGAATGAAGTATTTCATTTTCCTAAAGCAGGAACATGCAGTACTTAGCATTTCCAGTCGGAGTTTATTTTAGTCTAATTTATTTTCAACAGCTTTCCCCTCATCTTGAGAGCTCTGAGAAGAGATAAAGATAATACATTCCCACTAGAGACAAGGGATAAAACAACATCAGCAAAAAAAAAAAAAGACGTGTACATTGCATCAATCCTCTTAGCGAGCTGAGATTTCAGCCAGAGGAATGGGAACAGGAGGGTTGGAGACTCCAGGTGTGCGAGGTGTTTTCCCCTTGGCAGGGGGATGCGATCAGTATGTGGTGGAAAGTAAATTTGTATTTTGGTGTCACTGTGCAGCATGGCTTTGAGATACAAACGTTGAAGCTTTGGTATTTAGGGCAGCATCTTTTTTAGTTGCATTTGATTAAAAGGAAAACGATTTTTTAAAAAAAGAGGGGAGAAAAAAGATGTTTTCTCCGATTTTTGTTTTGTTTTGTTTTGTTTCTTTTAATGAAATAGAAATGGATAAGGATTTTTCAGAAAATACCAGCCAGTAAGGAACAGATTCATCCCATGTCCCAGTTGACTTTGGCTAAAAGTCATGTTGTCGAATGTTGGTTGTGGGCATAGTAGAGACTTTCTGATAACTGGTAGCCTCCCTGTTTTTAGAAGACTCTTTTTTGATAAGAGAGGTGGAGCTGATATTTGGATTCCATCTTGGTGCTTCTGTTTTTTTCTGCTCTCTTTGTCTGGCCATGTATGGGGTTTTTTTCTTAGCAGCTGGTTTTCTGGATATCCTTAAAAAACAGACAGCATCCTTCTTGTGATATTTTCTGTTCCTCCTGGAGGACTGCTAACACTCCACTGTTGATTATGATAAATGTTCCTAGTGTAACTAATCTAACTGTTATGTCTCCAAATTGTCAGCCTCTATCAGCTTGAAATCTAACAGTTTGCCCTACTTGTTGCAAAGGTTTGATACTCCTATGTCTCGCTTTTATAACTATTGTAAGATTGTCTGGAGAGCCTGGCAGATGTTGGCAGTAAGTTTTTCTTCCTCTAATCTTCAGAGGTTGTTCTTCTGAGGTTTTGCATCTGACACAAACCTTTATGTGCAATACTTTGCCCACTCACTGGTCGCTTATGTTGGTTGCTATTATTTGTCACTTATCTCTTCATTTTTGGAGATGTTTCTCCATTTGCACTAACTTCTCCTTTCCCATTCGACTGTTCTCGGAAAAGATGATTGTAAAAGTTATGACACAAAACGTCCCTCCATAAATTATGCTTTTAAAGATTCATTCTCTGAAAATCCTCACCAAGGACCAAAGGCTGCTTATTCACAGAGCTTGTTGGAGATGTTTGAATAGATGCAGCATCTTCTTGTTCTTTAAAGGCTCTGCAAGTGAAACAAAGAACATGCAGTCCAGGGTTAATGGTGGGGTGACAACTTCTGGGTTGCCTCTGTATGAGTAATATTCACATACAAAGAATTTCAAGACAGCTGGCATGCATCAAGGTTAAGGACTGTGGGGCAGCTTTTGGAATAAGTTATTTGAGCACATTTCTGTTTCTCCTGCCCTCTCCTGGGTGCTTTGTACTGTATTACATGAAGAAGTCAACAGTAAAGCTCAATCCAATGTGCTGGCCTTGACTCAGTTCATTTGAGGTTGATGGTACATGTGCTAAACACAAACAGACGTAGCTGGATGTCCTGGTATGGACAAGCCAGGACTGCATACTTAACGTTACTGCCTAAACAAGATCAGTTACCTGCATCCCTCTCTTGAGTGAGGTCTCTCTTCGGTGTACTGCAGAGGGAAATAAGGGCATATGGGCTACAAACCTGTAACTGAAATTAAGGTACATATTTTGCTGTTTCCATATGGACATGGTGTCTAAATGCAGGATTGTCACCTTGAACAAAACACTATGTCTACTTTGTATGAGATGTTATAGGGTGTCTGAAGTACCTCCATGGGGGCTGGTGTATGGACCCAGGCTCTTTTCAGTGGTGCCCAGTGACAGGACAAGAGGTAATGGGCACAAACTTGAACATAGGAAGTTCCATCTAAACATGAGGAGGAACTTCTTTACTTTGAGGGTGGCAGAGCACTGGAACAGGCTGCCCAGAGAGGTGGTGGCGTCTCCATCTCCAGAGACATTCAAAACCCGCCTGGACGCGTTCGTGTGCAACCTGCTCTGGGTGACCCTGCTCTGGCAGGGGGGGTGGACTAGATGATCTCCAGAGGTCCCTTCCAACCCCTATCATTCTGTGATTCTGTGATTCTGTGAGATTCTGTGTATATGACACAGGGGATGCACTTCTGGAGAGGCATCTAGAAGCTGATGGAATCCTTTATGTTGCCTAAAATGACACAGGACACCTAAGTTTAGGTATCTCAGTTCTGCCTGCTTTTGAGTGAAGCACACTCAGTCCGAGCCCTTACAAAGCCCCAGAGATTCAACCTGTCACATTCCTCAAGTATACCGGGTAGATAACTACAGTCTTAATGTCAGTAACCTGTGTTTTTTATAAGTAATGGAAAATGCTTAACCTGACAAGTGGAATGCGATGAAGGCAGCAATTATCATATTGTTCTGGAGGACACGCTCATATATAACATATTTCACCAGCAAGCTGGCAAAAGTCCCTCCCGATCAGGGAATAAGCAAGTCTGTGCCCATGTTCCTGTATAGAAACCTTGACATAGGAGCTTATGTAAAAGAATCTTCAATGATGATACATTTTCCTTTTCAACAGGAGATGAGGGTGCTGTCAATACTAACCCTTACCGTTTCACCAGGTTTTTCTTTGCAAAGTGACTCATGACAGAGAGTGGAAACTCTTAAATCACCACTGTCTAAAAGACATGGTACAGCAGTGCATTCTGGGACTGAAAAAGTTCTATCAAACCTTTATATCTCTCATAAATTGGTGATATTCTAGGCAGGAATTTATGACCATGGCTAGTAATATGTTCAAGAGTTTTACCTGGACAGGTCTGTTTTTTTCTCTAGATTACCTACAGCTAATAAATTTCCCTGGAAGAAATGTTCAACAAGAAGAAAATCCAACGTGGACAGGAATGTTCAACCAAAACCAATTTTGCCTCTGCAATCATGCATTGCTGTTCCTGGTTTGCAGGTCAAATTGTTGTGTGTTGGGCTGTGAGACAGGATTGAAGTTCAGTACCCAATCGTAGAAGAGAGAAGAATTAGAAACAACACACATAACAGAGACCTTTCTCTACACTTCTGGTTTCACTGGGAACAAAATATCTCTGCAAGCCATATCAGACTAACAGGCTAACCTCTTCTAGCACCATTTTGTAGGAATGTCCCAGCCTGCCATTTGGAACTTGGATCTCAGGGTTTCTGGACATCTCAGAACGTGGGGATGCTGGACATGTCAAAAGCCTGGTTCAGGTCACAGACCACAAATACAACCCTGTACTTTGGTCCCACTGCTTTTACATTCACCATTTCTGTTTAAAGGAAGAGGGTGAGGTGAACCCCCACTCAGTAGACCCTAATTATAGAAGATTTCCTGAATTTAAGCAACATCTTGCCCCCAGAATCCCTGCTAGCTGGGGCTGTGAGTTGGTCTGTGTTCAGTGTAACTCCAGAAGAGATCCCAGTGCTCTCTTCAGGATACTTGGTGGACTACTGCCTCACCGCACAGCAAAGCACAGGTGAGTAGCTGGTCTGAGTCATGCCACGGATTCTTGTCTGGTTTGTCCATCACAGGCACCACCCCATTGCTGTGTTAACAAGGCCTCCCTTTTTCTGCCATGATGGATCTCCATCCAAGCAGTGCATAGAAAATGAATCATTCCTTCCCCACTCTCCACCACCTTGGTGACCATCAAAATGTCATTTTGGCCTCCAACCAGCAACCTTATTTGGGGGAAAGAGAATAAAAAAGTCCAACAAGGGACTTAAATGCTCCAAAACCCTCTACTTAGTGCAAAATGATTTTGTGTCCTTTATTATTCCCTCCTCCTTTATCCCTCTCCCTGGTCCACCCCCCTCACTTTTCTGCCCTGGCGGCTTGGTCCCTTTTGTACACAACATCCTTTTCCTTTCACAAAACCACAAACACCCAGTGGGGAGGCGGACACAGGAAATGCTGCAAGCAAGAAAAATCCATCCCCTCCCTGTGACACTTGAGCTGCTGGGGAGGGGAGGTATTGGCATTTCTTATGTGCGTATCGCGTATCGGTATGTTTTCTGTTTTGTCCTTTTTTCCAAATTTCCCTTCCTGTTGATTTGAAAGCAACTGACAACGAAACCTGCAAGCAGAGCATTTTCTCCCCCGCCTTCCCAATCTTTCTTTTCCTTTGCTTTCATAAGCCTCACTCCTCTCAGTGCTTGAAGAGAAGGGTAAAGACTTCATCCTGTTGTGTCTTCTACATGCACATAATGCCCACCTAGCTCCATGCAGCAAGGCACTTAAACAGTTCTGCTGTGACTGAAATCCTCTATCCTTACCACACAAGACCTGCATATGCAAACTTCTGCTGGGGTTTCATGTACTACTAACTTCCAGCATGACCATGGTAAATGTGTGAACACAAGGGGAACTAACAGGGTTTTTTGGAGGAGCTAACATTGCACATTTTGCTACATCCCATATCCAGACAGGACTATTGAATTCCTTGACTTACATTACAATGTCAAGCACAGGCTCAGTGAAAGCAAATTAATGGCATCAGGTAACAGAACATCTCACAGGACTGGAGTTTGCAGCTGGTCTTATTCTTGGCCATGTGGTTTTGGTGGAGTGGGGTTGTTTCATTCTGATTTCAATACAGAATGTTATTTACGTGCATGAGAACGTGCCATAAAATAGTTCAGATATTTCCTCCGAAAGGCTTTGAGGCTTCGCAGAGGTACTCATTAGCACCGCAGTTGTGCTTTTCAGTTATTCCTGTGTGAGCCATGTACTGACAACTGGGCTCAACTTTTCTAACATTAGGCCTTGCACTGGCAACTGGGAAGAGGAGTTTGCACTGGAAACACGTATCAGTGGGCAGTGTGGAAGTGAAACCCTGCAACCCCTGGGATTACTACCAGGTAAATTTGTCTTTCAGGAGCATTATGATATAAACTCACTGTTGCTCCCTTGGAGGGATAATTTAGAGACACTTTATCTGGGGTGAAGACCAGTGAGAGGGGACACCTCTGCTGTGGGAGACCAAAAAAAACCAACTTCAGGCAACATCTTCTTATGGACCTTGCTCAGATCCAACTGTGTGAAAGATAAGCCTTGATCTAAACTCTTGGCTAGCCGTGGCACTGCAGGGGGTCTGACCAGCAGCCTGCCCTTCTGCAAAGGTTAGAGCACAGACCTACAAGCTGGCAGCATTTCTCAAGGCTGGTAAGAAATCAAAGAGCCGAAGTCTTTCTGTCCATCACAGAATTGTGTTTAACATTAAAAAAAAAAAAAAAAAGTCAAAAAGTCTAACACCCAATCTCCCAGTACTAGCAGCTGCCAGTATCACAGCAGGTCAGGCCTGATATCTCAGTTTGATCTCTTCTGGTGGCTTCATTTTCTCCTTCCCCGAGCCTGCATTGTCCTGTACCTCTCCCCGCACTCCCTTTCCAAAGACTTGTGATAACCATTGCCTAGGTAACAGCATCTTGCCTGGTGTGTTTTACTGACTGCAATGCCTGTGGGGGCGTGTGCTGTGCCTGCATTCCCAGTGGGATAAGAAGCAGAGAGTCTAATACTGTGTGTGGGTGAGAAACTTCTTACGTTGCTCCTGACACCAGCAGAGGCAAGAAGGTCAGCCTCTTGCGTCCCTCTGTAGTGCTTGGTAGCTGCTGTCATGGTGGCTAACATAGGATTTATTGACTTCTTGGGGTCCTGGTGAGAGGGCTAGGAAGGGAACGACTTGGTAAACTTTCAGCCTGCATGCTTGCCCAGGACATCCTTCTCAAATGTGCATTAGCTATGCATGGTTAAAGCTTTGATTATTCAAAAGCCAGCTGGTGGTGAAGCTGATTGACACTTCATTCATACCTTGGGCTTCCTCTGGAGCAAGCTTTAAATCTGGCAGGGAAAAAAAAAACAACAAAACACCACAAGATCTATCTATCAACAAAGATCAAGAGAAGGAGGACCATCAATCCAGCAAACTAATTGAAGAAACAGTTTTCTGTTGCATGAAGTGTTAATCCAGGCCGAGGGAATGTCAAAAAGTCTGTGTGTCCCATGAAATTTCCTCAAAGCTTTAAATTAGGGAAGTTTGGATTTATTTTTGCTGATGTGTGGACTGAAAACCAGGTAAAAGACTGCAAGCAGAAGTTCAGGCATAGCATAGAGGATGGAACAGAAACAGGACCATGAAGGCTTTCATTATCTTAGTTATAAAGTGAGCTCGTAACATATTCATTAGTTCTTTTTTAGAGATGCCTGAAGCACTAATTGTTGAACCAACCAGAAAAGGAAGAAAGGTAGATGAGAAGGCTCAGAATTCAGAACTGGTGGCAGAAAAGACTAAAATGAGGTTGTACATGCAGAGATAAAGAGGAATAAATTCAAATGTAATGTAAAAGATAATTTAAGAAGCAGGTCATGCTGTAAGAGATCAGTAAGCAAGGACGGACAGCAAAGTAAATGGCAATTTGGTCCCACAACTCAGGACTTGTGTCAGGGAGGAAGGGAAGGGAAAGGCCCTCTTGGTTCACTGCCACCTCCCCATGGACCTGCTGCTTGCAGGTTTCCTTGGAAAGTCAGCAGTCAGTGGGTTCATCATTGCGTTATTGAAAAACGTCCCCAGGTCAATGGCTGTCATTGGTGAGTGAATGCAGAGAGAGGCGTGCAGAAGGGATGACCTCAATCTCGTGCTGAATAGCAGATGGCTGCAGAGCCAGGAGGTTGTTCTGCTGGAGCAAAGGTGTGAGCTGTACGAAAAAAATGCACAGAGAAGCACTCAACCAAGCAATGGAGGTAAATCCATGAGTCTCAGAAACATACCATTTTGCACCTATATCACGATTCCTTGCCACCAGCTTGGTAACACATCCGGAAAATTCCTGACCTGCGACTTCTTGAAGAAAGTACAACTCTGTTTAGCAAATTTGGCTGTTCGAATGAGAAGTTAATCCAAGTGAACTATTCTGCTGCCAGCCATGGTCTTCCCTCCACTAAAAGTAACTTTTCAGTGCAGAGAAAGGATTTAAGATATTGACATGGGGATATTGGACTCTGGTAACAACTCATATATAATGAAAACCATGGAGTTAGCTCAGGAGAGTATGAACAGCTTCCGTCTCCCTTGACTGGGGAAGACAAAAACGAGACCTGGAGAGGAAAGGGTTCAAGCCATTGCCCAACAACTCAGAGACCCTAACACTCGTGGGAAATATCAGACAGACAAAAGTAGACCTGAATGAAAACCAGTTGACCTCTAGCCACTAAACCACACTCCCCAGTATGAAGCCATCTCCCTTCTTCTCCCTTTGCCATGTTGGTTCCTCATCTTCCCCCGTTCCCTCTTTTTGAAGGGGTGGTCTTTGACTTTTCTCTGATGCTTTTAAGTCTGTTTCTCTCCTCTCTGCAGAGCTTCTTAGCCAAATCCAGTGGGTCAGAGGTGGAGGGGACAGTACCAACCACCAGAAAACACTGTTGAAATGATTTTCCAGTATAAGCTAAAATGAAATAACTCAACATAGTCTGCACATCAGTCCTGTTGGTTTATTTCCAGATCAATGTTCATTAAAAATGGAAAGGGAAACCCTTAGAAATGAATATAAAGCTCCCAACACTTCTACAAACTTTTTAACTCATTTGTGGTGTTCCCCTCCTTTCTTTCTTTTTTATTTTCTTTATTTATTTTTTTTTTCCTTTTTTTCTTTTCCTTCCTTTTCCTTTTGCCAGGAGTGAAACAACTGCAAGCTTTCACCAATCCTTCTTGTGCCATTCAAGTCAGATTCAGAAGCAAGGCAGCAAACAAGGCCTCAGGGTATAAATCAAACACTGAAGTCCTCTATGTAGGGAGAAAGAAAACAGCTTCAACATGTGCTCACAGTATTGGAAGGGGAAATAAAATTCCTCAGAATTAGTGGTTTCTTTCACTTCCCTCTCATTGCATTTTTGTTTGCATTGGATAAGTATCCTGTGGTTTGCAGCTTGTATACTATTAGATTTCTTCTTTTGGGATTTAATGACCTGAATAATAATGTCTTTGGGATTCTGATACTTTCTGGATCGTATGAAGACTGGAAATGAAAGGAAGTTTATTACACCAAATAACAATTATCAATTATCATTCATAACTCTAATTAATCTGGAAGCATTTAGGAACTGCAAACACATGAAAACTTCATTGTGTGACCCCAGGCTGCAGTCCAAGGGCTTGTTGCAGAGGTTTTAACCAGGCAGGTGATGGAACACCAAAAGGTAATTCTGGTTATCATCACAATTTCCTGCTAATTACTTCTTACCTATGACCCCTCTGCACCATGGATGTTCTTTTCTCTGGTCCCAGACCTAGAGGCATTTTACCTCATCTTTCCTTACTGATTTCTTGATAATCCTTTATCAAAGGACTTCCTTTCCACTCAGTGCTGTATTCACACCCCTTCAGAGCAGAAACTGAATCCTTTGAGGATGCCATTAATGATGAGGGGAACTGTCTAGTCTCCAAGCAGTGGAAAAAGGTGCAATGCATAACTTGCCCACTCATGAAATAAAGTAGGGAAAAAATAAAGAAGCAATCACCCTTTTCCCCATTGATTTTTAGATGGTTGGTCGATGCAAAGGGCAGATACTCAGGTGTCTGTTTTCACATGGGGGACTTTCAAAAGCAGGAGGAATCAGTAAAGATGGACGGAAGAATATATGGAAATGGGCTGGAAAAAGATTGGCCAGACATGAGATGAAAAATAATAAGGGGAAAAGGAAGGAGGAAGAGGATGGCAGGAAGAGGGAGCAGCACCCGAGTTAGGAAGAGGCACTCAGTGTCCTGCCACCTGGTTCCCTGTGGTCCTAAAACACTAATGAAATTTCCAAAGAGAAAAGGTAGTTGATAATACAACAAATGTTGTTTTTCTCCATCGTATGCTGGAATCACTCATGAATTCCAGGAAGGGACTTTGAAGCTCCTCTAGGAACAGCCTCAGAGTTTGTCTCCTACCTCTGTGTTCAAGGTGAGGGACTGCAATGACTCACCAGCCACTGACCAGGGATGTTCACAGTCACCGCCTGGCAAAGGCAAAATGCTCCAATCCCAAGGCTGGGTCCAGCACCCAGAAAAGCAGTGCTGTGGGCTCCTGCCCAGGTCCTCTCTGCCCAAAAATGGTGCTTTGGTAAAGTGAGGCAACAGGTCAGATAGGAAAATTGTCTTTCTCACTTTGGTCTTCCTTATGCTGTATTATCCTGTGACAAACGTGGATGGGGAGCTGAGAGGAGCTGGGAAGTAAGCTGAGATTTTGTTCTGCTTATGAATGAAGGAGGAGAGTGAGTGACACCCGAAGTGCACAACATGTGCATCTGTGGGGTAGAACTGGCAGGGAAGGGTGCGTGGGGGGTAGGCACTCTCCTTCTGCATGTCTGTGGGGTGTGCATCTTCCTCCGTCCCCTGCCTCTCCCTCTCCCACTCCTCCCGAGGTGCCTTTCGAAGCTGCTGCTGTGGCAGGTGAGTCAGTGTGACAGCTCAGACACGGGGCAGCCCCCTCAGCTGCCAAAATGCCAGCCAATCTCCCAGCAGACTCAGAGCCCACTATTATAAATGAATGCAATGCATTATTTCTGGCCCCCCCCATCCTTCAGCTGGCACGGTGAGTCAGTAATCAAGGTTCCTTTGTCATTTTGCGAGGTGGTGGGGGAGCTGGTGGTGGTGCCGGTGGGCACAAGCTACGTGGGGCAGATTGGCTGCGTCCTTGTATGGGTCTTGCATTTCTTTCCCACCTTGGCTGCGGTTCCCCTCAAGAGGGGGAAAGAAAAGACAGGAGCAAACAGTCCCACTGAATTTTAACACTCTCCTTTCTGATTCACAGCGCTCTTAAATAGAGACCGAGATCCTTCCCCGTTAATGAGAATTATTCAACAAAAGCCTGGGGGGTTAAGAGGCGAATAAAAAAATCACAGCATCCGTAGTACCGAAGTCCTGTCAGCACTTAGAGCAGCTGGCGGGCAACAAGCATAACGTCAGCCCCTTTGTTTGTCATCTCTTTGCTGAGGTGGGCTGCATGCTGTGGAAAACATGACAGCAGCAAGAAAAGAGGCGAGGGAAGGAAGGGAGTGAAGGGGAGGACAAGGCAGGGTGTAGTGGGGGGGTTGCAGTTATATCACCGGCAAGGGAAAGCAAAAGAAAGCCCTGGGCAGAGGGGAGACAGCCAGGTACTGCCAAGGGGAATGGGACAGCCCAAAGCATGTTGGGGAGTGATGTGGAGCAGAAAATCAGCCAGTTCCTGCTGGATGATCCCTCAGACATATTTGAATGACCATTTCCCTGGAATGACACAGCGGTGGTGGGTCTGAGCAAAGGACTGTGCAACCCTGAGCAGCCAAAGCAGATGTCACAGGGAGGGCAATTGCAGAGTAAATTCACTGGAATATGTCCCTGGGGTCCCCAACCCCAGCAGGGCTCATAGACTTGACTTTCTGAACAAAAGTTGGTGTGATGGTACCAGACAGCACCATGTGGATTTTTCTCCTGTGAATTTATCCAAACACTTCTTAAACCCACGCAAACACCAGCGGCATCATCCAACAAAGAGCCTCCACAGCTTAGCACAACTTGTGTGAAAAAGTATCTCTTTCTGTTTGTGGTGGTCTCCTTGTATTAGGAGGAAGTGTAAATGATCATCCCCTTATTCAGCATCTCTTGGCCCCTCATGATTTTGTAGCCTGCTCGTGTTCCCCCTCAGTCATCATTTTTCCAAGCCAATGAGTCTTTTGGCACAGTATGCGGGTCTCCCTCATACTGCAGGACACTTCATGACAACTGAAGCATCAGTGGTGTTTATCATGGCCTTGGGTTTGTGTGGTGCCCATGGGGTGAGCAAGCTGGCAGAGACATTCCTCAGGTGCCAAATCAAGCACCAGGGCAATCGTCCCACAGGAATCAGCATTGGAAACTGCAGAGTTGTGTAGACAGGATGCAGTCAGAGAAGGTATGGTATGAAACATCACTGGTCCTGAGATCACATTAATGCTCCTTCTTCTGTACAGGCTCTGCCTTGAAGCACTTCTTCCCACCACTTTCCCTCTGTGTGTGTACACGGCTTTGTGTAAAAATCCATGTTTTTAGGAAAAAGGAGAGCAATCATTGTCCAGAGCTTTCAGGAAATGGTCAGTTTGTGATTTCTCATTTAGCTTTGGTTGCTGCCTGCTGTACAGCTACCTTAAGCATATTGTTCTTCCCATGGATGTGAGCAGAGATGGGCTCACCTTTTCCTCTGCCTCTTTTGTTTGAAAATTATTGTCTTTTCTGTTGGTTTTCTGTTGGATCAGTGAGTGGAGCAGTCATTGTGTGTGAGCTTACTTGCCAGAGTTGACACATGGGAGGCTGTGTGAACACACCAGCAAGGACATTGGAGCAAGTGGGACTGTCCCTTTTGGTGGCAACACAAAACCAGTCTTTGATTTTCTCAAGCTGGCAGCAAACTGCACCTTTCATTGGTGAGTGGTGCTGAAATACTGAAGGAAGATATTGCAAGACCATACCACTTTCAACAGTGAAATCCCCTGGATTTGTCTCTCTTGATTCGCCCAGGGTATGACCAAAGCTTTCCTTTCATTTCATAATACCTTTCTGATAATATCTCTCAGATGTGAACTCCTTGTTGTCTAATAAAAGCTGATATGCAACAGTCATTTTTTTGAATGAGATCACTGACTTTCCTCCAATTGTATCTGTTTGATGAGAGTCGTCTGAAATTAGTCAAAGAGTTCAGAAGCTATTTGGAACATGAATAGGCAGAAACAATCACAGTCTCACCAGCGTGAGCCTGGTTTTCCTGGAAAAATAAGTCTAAAAATGTTGATAGAGAGGAGGGAATATGGATAGAGAAGACAGCAGTGCACCTGTTGGAAAGGACAGCAAGGACTCCTTGGGACAGTGGCCACAGGGATTGTTCAGGAGGAAGAAGGGGACAATAAAGTGGTATCAGTTGCCCTGGCTAGTATGGAATAAAACAAGGGTTTGATGACTCCAGGAGGTATAGTGAAAAGGGATGAGGAGCAGCAAACACTTGACCCTCCATGGGGAAACTGGTTGATGGATGCTAAGAGCCGTTGGCATATTTTTGGGGTTTTGGCTCTGTTCTAGGGGAAAATTTACACTTCAAGTTCTTCTAACGCTGAAAAGGGTATTTTTATTACAGTATATTTTTAGTTAATTGTGTATTGATTTGCTTTTTATTCCAAAGTAGAGATTAAGAGACAATTGATAGTCTGCTTAAATTACTAACTTCTGTAACTGCTAAATTGTCCGAAGCAAAAGGAAGATCCTAATGGAACATTCACTGTTTATATATCTGAAGGACAGTTGGGATTCTTTTCATCAACTATAAAATTCTTCTAACATATAGCTCAGCTAACCTCACGTGTTGACGACAGCAGTCTAGTACATACTTATGCCAAATAATATCATGCTCCAGGGGGTACCAGTGACACTATGACAATAGTGGAATAAGTTGTTGAGTGGCTTCTGAACACAGCTCAGGGGTGGACCCACATTGATTTCTTTTCAGTTTGTTCCTCCAATTATTTGTCTCTTTATTGACCTATTATGTATTTTTTACCTCTACTCTTTCATCTCAGATGCACCCACCTGAATTACTTTCTCTGTTATTTTGCTGTACGTTTCTGTATGCTACTGAAATGTAGTAATAAACATGCTCTGGACGTCAATATTTTTGCTGGGTGTAGGATTGGGTGAATGCACACCTGCACCCAAGCTTCCCTAAGGCTGATAGGCAGGTTTTCAGGCCAACTCTTTCAAGACACAAAAACAACTATTAAAATTCCAGGGTGTTTGTTGTTGTTTTTCTAATTTATATTATTGAGCAAAATGTGACTACATTATGCTTTGTGCCACTTTAAAATACTTAGTCAGAGATAATTCCTTCCTGAGGAACCTGCAATCCGAGCAGACAAGATGAACACACAGAGAAGCAAGGACGGGAAGCTTATTATCCTTTTAGTGATGAGGATTTGAGGTTTTCGGTAGAAAAGGTCAGCATCTTTCAGGGGTGACTCAGCCCAGCTTAGATCTGAGTCACTTCTCATGCCCATCTCTCTCTATGGAACACAGAAGAAGCCAAAGACAATGTGGTTCCTCTCATGGGTATCTCCAGATGTATCTTTAAAGATTGGATCCTTAATATTTGCGTGTAAATCAGTTACGTAAGGTGAAAACAGGTCTGAAATTTCCTCCAGGTTTCTCCGTGCATGTTTGGGCACTTAAAAACCTTTAAAGCTCTCTCTTGAACCACTGACCAACCCACTCCCAAGAGAAGGAGGGAGAGCCCTACAAAGATGGTGACAACAGACTGCACATTGGAAGCAAATGTGCAGTTCTGATTTTGTGCATGATTTTTACCCACTAAACAGTTAAAGATATCCAACGTTCTTCTTTTTATTTTTTTCCCCCTCCTTTGGATGGAATCATCATTTGTGTGCATTCATCCACATAACACTCTTAACAGAGCTGTTGAGCTTTTTATAGAGATCAATAAAACTTAAAAGGTGGAACAACTGTGAGTTTCTCAAGTCCCTTACAAAAGGCTTACCCAGGGCTGGGGTTGCTGACCCCTTTGGGGTGATTGTTACGAGAATAAAAGCCTAAGCGAGGACAAAGGTAAGTGAGTATGGGACAGAAAAAGGGAATTGTGGAACTTCTAGTGCAAGAAAATGCCACAAATGTTGAAGTCACTGGAAAGGTCAGAGCTACAAGCTGCATAAACACAAGGGTAAGTCAGGCTGGTAATGAGTAAGGTCATAAATTGACACATCTTTGTACAGGGAAGGGAATGAAAGGGCTGGGAAAGTACCTGGGAAAGGAGCTGATAGGTGGAGCCAGAGCTGTATAATAAAGAGTTGGGGGGGGAGGTATTTAAGGCTTCATTTCATGATGTACATGGATGCACTTTCTCTAGGCATTGGTTTAGTGAAGGGAAGAAATTATGTCCTTGGGATCCTTGGTGCATTTAGCAAAACTAGGTGCCAACATCGTCTACATCCATGGGTCCCTGCCACCTCTCCAGTCTAACAAGGACTCTGTCGGCCCCTTTGCTCATCAGCTTGCTGCTGAAAAATTGCCAGCTGCATCTCAGGAGCCTTCGCCCTTTCATTCATTTCACTCGCCGGCAGATGCATGGTCTCATGCAGTCAGATAACTCTCACACCTACTTCTGTGGGGTAGCTCTGAAATTTCATATATGCCCATGGCCTGAAGGTGCTGCCTGAATACTAGAGAGTCATCATTAACTAAATGACATTTGATATCTGTCATAGTTTAAGTCCAGCTGGCAGCTAGGACCACACAAACGCTCCCTCACTTCCCCCCATTTTGGACACGGGAGAGATTCAGAAGAGAAAGTGAGAAAAAAATCATGAGTTGAGATAAAGACAGTTTAATAAGTAAAGCAAAAGCTGCATACACAAGCAAAGCAAAACAAGGAATTCATTCGCTACTTCCCATTGGCAAGAAGGTGTTAAGTCATCTCCAGGAAAGCAGGGCTCCATCACATGTAAGGGTTATTTGTGAAGACAAATACTGTAACTTCAAATGTCCCCCCACTTATTTTGTCTTCCCCCAGCTTTATATACTGAGCATGACATCATACAGTATGGAATATCCCTTTAGTCAGTTGGGGTCAGTTGTTCCAGCTGTGTCTCCTCCCAACTTGTTTGAGCCCCCCAGCCTACCCACTGGTGGGGTGGTATGAAGAGCAGAAAAGGCATTGACTGCTTAGCAACAACCAGAACAACCAGTGTGATATCAACAACATTTCTCATACCAAATTCAGAACATAGCACTGTACCGGCTGCTAGTAAAAAAGTTAACTCCATCCCAGCTGAAATCATGACAATAACATAACAGTAAAATCAGATTTGATTTAGCCCTCATAAGCCTGCCCAGTAATTGCATTGACCCCAGTACAAATGTCAGACAAGCCTTCATCCATCCATCTTCACCATATTGCCGTACAGAAGAACTTGGTAGTACATGCCCAGAGTTACTGGTGCTGAGGAGAAACAAAGGTCATATCTCCAGACGCCCGGACCATGAGTCCTTACACATCATTAAAGCAATGGTAGTGAACATAATAAACTTACCAGAGGGGCAGACGGCAAGAATGTGGCAACCAGAACAGGCAATTTGATGTTGTGCAGAAAAGCAAGTCTGATTAGATGAGTTCAATTCATCTAATTCAGTTCCAGATCCTAGCAACACAGACACCCTTCCTTGCCAACTTGAAAACTCATATGTGCATGGGAGGGGAAGGAGAGTGAACTTCAGGACCTTCAGCAAAGGTAAGATTACATTTCAGACAGAAATTCAGGCTCTATCTTATTTTGCCTAAAATATTTTTTCTTCCATAATGCAGAACAGAGCTCTTTTCAGAATGGAGTTCAGCCTGCTCGGGCCATTGCTCTGAGCATAAAATTCAGACCGTTCTTTTCTGAAAAATGCAGACCCGGGTCAGAATTGAAAATGTCAGATCTGGAGTTGAATTCTTTTAAAATCCCACAGTGCCCAAATTTGGAATTCTTGTTTTGATCTCTTTTAGAGAAAACGGCTGAGGCTGAAGCTTCTGCTTCCTTCTGAATTGATGTATATTTGGAAATTTTTTACTTTTTATGGATTTGCAAAAAAAAGAAGTGCCCTACCAAGAGGCTTAATCATAATTTTGACACAATTTGCAACTTATTGTCTAAATGTTTTAAAGATTCAGTTTG
>VYZM01010816.1:4283-17456 GCA_013398915.1 Dromas ardeola | reverse complement strand
AACCTGCTGGCAATGCTCCTCCTAATACAGACCAGGATGCTCTCTTTGTCACAGGGGCACACTGCTGGCCCATGTTCCATTTTTTGTCCACCAGAACCTCCAGGTCCTTTTCTGGAGAGCTGCTTTCCAGCCAGTCTGCCCCCAGTCTGTACTGATGCATGAGGTTATTCTCTACCATATACAGGACTTCATATTTCCCTTTGTTGAATTTGATTAGGTTCCTGTTGGCCCATTTCTCCAGCCTGTCAAGGTCCCTCTGAATGGCAGCACAACCACCTGGTGTATCAGCCATTCCTCCCAGTTTTGTATATTCTGCAAACTTGCTGAGGGTGCACTCTGTCTGTCATCCAGGTCACGAATGACCATGTTGAAGAGTACTGGCCCAGTGTACTCTTGGGTATGCCACTAGTGATTGGCCTCCAGATGGACTTCATGCCACTGATTACAACTCTTTGAGCACAAGAGGTCAGCCAGTTTTCATTCCACCCCAAAAATCTAAATCTAAACCAGTGCCGTTGAGGGAGGGCACAGTGAGGGCACATCATGGCCTAGTCTCAAAAGCTATTGGCAGATCAAATCCAGCACACACTGAAATGCAGCCTCCAGCCATCATCATTAGTAGACAGCTTCCCAGCACCACAAGGACTGTCAAGGTCAAATGCAAAGGATGCAAGTGCCATCCAGGCAGAAACTAGATGTCACTTCTTCAGAGACTTCTCAGGAAGAAGAATTTGGAGGCCAAACAATACTTGGAGAGACCAACAGAACAAAGCACTGGGTTTTTGCAATTGGAGAATTATTTCATCTTTAGGAGACGTTAATAGCTTTAATTATCTGAACAAGGTACTGATTATTTTCATTACCAGTTACTGTATTGGCCGCTTTACTGATAATGGCAGGCAATGGCTGAAATATTTGAGAGCTTACAGGCCTCAGGAAGGAGGCCTTGGAGGAAGACTTGCACTATACCAAGTATGGTAAAAGAGGTGTATTACTCATCTTTATGAGTCTTCTTATCCGGTGATCCTATGTGAGTAACAGTTGGGATCTGTAAAGATACTTAAAATCCCTTTTCACTGAGAACAGCTGATGTTAGATACCCTCAGATTTGAAGTATCTTGCAAGACAGCACTGCCTTCTGATTCATAAAGTCGAATAGTAGCATCTCTAAAAGCATCCAATGATAGATCATGAGGGGAACAGCTGAGGGCTTGTGGATAGTCAGTATGTATTGGTGAGCTCTGGAGCAGGGCTTAAAGTAACTTTTGAATACCTTCTAACCGTTGTTGGCTTTACAGAGCAACAGGCTGATTGCTCCAACTGGCATCATGAAGCAGCTTGCTTAAGATTTTGGAAAGATGCCATCCTTTTATAAAGGCTAGATACAGTATTTCTGTAAGGTACCAGTTTGTAAGCACAACAGGGAATGCTCTCAGATGGCAATAAGGGAGAACACTCCTCTGAGCTCCTCCCCAAGGTTGGCCTAGGAGCAAGAAGCTTTGTGTGAAGGCTGAATGAATCTTTGGGACCAGCTGGGGACAGTGCAGAACAAAGACATCTACTTGAGAAGTCTATAAACATAAACCCATAAAAAGCTAAACCAGTATTTTCAAACAAAGCTTTGAAACATATCGCCAACATTTTTTAAGAAGAGATTCATTTTCATATGCCACTCCTTCCTCTCCCGTCTATCTTCCCATTTACAGCAGTCTCTTCAGTCACTTACAGAATCAGCAATTACTCAGTAAAACACTATGTGACCATACAAAGGTNATAAACAGTCCCAGCTCTCTCAGCCTCTCCAAGTGGGAGATGCTCCAAGCCCTTAATTATTTTCATGCCCTTCACTGCACCTGCTCCAGTATGAGCATGTCCGTGTCCTACAAACCCATTTGTGGGACACATTTGTGGACCCATTTGTGGACCCATAACTGGATCCACCGGTTATTGGTCCTCACCAGTGCTGAGCAGAGGGGAAGGATCATTTCCCTCAACCTGCTGGCAATGCTCCTCCTAATACAGACCAGGATGCTCTCTTTGTCACAGGGGCACACTGCTGGCCCATGTTCCATTTTTTGTCCACCAGAACCTCCAGGTCCTTTTCTGCAGAGCTGCTTTCCAGCCAGTCTGCCCCCAGTCTGTACTGATGCATGAGGTTATTCTCTACCATATACAGGACTTCATATTTCCCTTTGTTGAATTTGATTAGGTTCCTGTTGGCCCATTTCTCCAGCCTGTCAAGGTCCCTCTGAATGGCAGCACAACCACCTGGTGTATCAGCCATTCCTCCCAGTTTTGTATATTCTGCAAACTTGCTGAGGGTGCACTCTGTCTGTCATCCAGGTCACGAATGACCATGTTGAAGAGTACTGGCCCAGTGTACTCTTGGGTATGCCACTAGTGATTGGCCTCCAGATGGACTTCATGCCACTGATTACAACTCTTTGAGCACAAGAGGTCAGCCAGTTTTCATTCCACCCCAAAAATCTAAATCTAAACCAGTGCCGTTGAGGGAGGGCACAGTGAGGGCACATCATGGCCTAGTCTCAAAAGCTATTGGCAGATCAAATCCAGCACACACTGAAATGCAGCCTCCAGCCATCATCATTAGTAGACAGCTTCCCAGCACCACAAGGACTGTCAAGGTCAAATGCAAAGGATGCAAGTGCCATCCAGGCAGAAACTAGATGTCACTTCTTCAGAGACTTCTCAGGAAGAAGAATTTGGAGGCCAAACAATACTTGGAGAGACCAACAGAACAAAGCACTGGGTTTTTGCAATTGGAGAATTATTTCATCTTTAGGAGACGTTAATAGCTTTAATTATCTGAACAAGGTACTGATTATTTTCATTACCAGTTACTGTATTGGCCCCTTTACTGATAATGGCAGGCAATGGCTGAAATATTTGAGAGCTTACAGGCCTCAGGAAGGAGGCCTTGGAGGAAGACTTGCACTATACCAAGTATGGTAAAAGAGGTGTATTACTCATCTTTATGAGTCTTCTTATCCGGTGATCCTATGTGAGTAACAGTTGGGATCTGTAAAGATACTTAAAATCCCTTTTCACTGAGAACAGCTGATGTTAGATACCCTCAGATTTGAAGTATCTTGCAAGACAGCACTGCCTTCTGATTCATAAAGTCGAATAGTAGCATCTCTAAAAGCATCCAATGATAGATCATGAGGGGAACAGCTGAGGGCTTGTGGATAGTCAGTATGTATTGGTGAGCTCTGGAGCAGGGCTTAAAGTAACTTTTGAATACCTTCTAACCGTTGTTGGCTTTACAGAGCAACAGGCTGATTGCTCCAACTGGCATCATGAAGCAGCTTGCTTAAGATTTTGGAAAGATGCCATCCTTTTATAAAGGCTAGATACAGTATTTCTGTAAGGTACCAGTTTGTAAGCACAACAGGGAATGCTCTCAGATGGCAATAAGGGAGAACACTCCTCTGAGCTCCTCCCCAAGGTTGGCCTAGGAGCAAGAAGCTTTGTGTGAAGGCTGAATGAATCTTTGGGACCAGCTGGGGACAGTGCAGAACAAAGACATCTACTTGAGAAGTCTATAAACATAAACCCATAAAAAGCTAAACCAGTATTTTCAAACAAAGCTTTGAAACATATCGCCAACATTTTTTAAGAAGAGATTCATTTTCATATGCCACTCCTTCCTCTCCCGTCTATCTTCCCATTTACAGCAGTCTCTTCAGTCACTTACAGAATCAGCAATTACTCAGTAAAACACTATGTGACCATACAAAGGTCTCCGTTTATGTGCTTGAAGTACTTCCCTGGTATTAATGGGTGTGCTCAAAGAGAAAAGCTGGTCTTCCACAGGCTCGGAGCCACAGAAAAATTACAGCATTACTTTTAATTTATTGTATAATTTGTCTTCAGTTACACTTTGAAGTTTCCAGTGTGATTGGATTCATTCCATTTGATTCAATGCGAAGGTCATTTAAGGACAAGTATTCTCTAGTCTTAATGTAGATTAAAGGCTGCAGTTGAGAAAGTGATGTATTCAGGATTTGACTGACCTGTACACAGGCTCTCTTCCCCTACCAACCAAATGTATCTACAGCGTATGTTGATTTTTTTCTCCCTCCAACCCTATCAAACTCTGGTTCCCAAATACGTTAAAGAGTAGGAGATCCTCAGTTTTGCTCCGGATCCAGAACAGTTACATTCCTTCCAGATAGGATAAACTTGGCACACAGTTTCTCTACCTTTACACATTGGTTTGAATAAAGCATCAGCTGTGCCACAAAATCATGGAGTAGCCACATTCTTCTCTCTTTCAAGGGAAGGGCACAATCCTTTCATAACAACTTAATATTTAATTACTGTAACAAATGGGAACAAGACCAAGAACTTTGGTTAGTGGTAGTTCTGAGCAATACATATAAATCATAAAGACCACACACTTCAAAACTATTTGCCTACTTTGCGCTCCCTTCCAGTGAAAGCAAACAGTAAAAATAAAAAATGTAAATTTCATGGACTGGATTAATATATGCTGAATGCTCTCACTGAGCAAACTGAAGAAGGGCATTCCACGCAAAGATTTCACTTTTTCCCCTCTGGTCTTCTCAACCCTCACTACTTGTCTCTCTTTTCACTGCCATGTTGTAGGACATACTATCCTGAAACTTCACAGCTATCACAGTCTACCAGACAGGTCAGCATTAAGAATATCTGCAATAATTCTCTTGCAGAGAAGAGTTTGACTGGATGCCCTGAGCTTGTGGGAAAGGTGTTTATGGTAAGACTGGGAATGATTACTTTCGTCTCCGAGATAAGGCAGAACACCAGCACTGATGTTGAGGAAAGCACACCACAGACTACCAACCAGGGAGACCATTCACTTCTACAGAACCCACGATCCATTAGACACCTTTTCTGATCAACCTTCAAGTTCCATATATGTGTGAGTGCAGTAAAAATGACTTTGCCTAACCGATCCAGAAGCAAAGCAGATGAGAACCATTAAATGTGCTCTGAATGCACTTACTGAAAGGGGCAGCAAAGTTAACACAAAGTCATAGCATCAAACAGGGTTATCTACATTTTGCATTATAATGTATTACTCTCAACATTCACTCAGGAAGCAGGACAGCCTAGTTCTGCTCTCCAGACCATGTGATGTTTTTATCCAGTTGCTGCCTAATGTGAGAAGTATGAACTGCTGGGAACAGACTGCAACTAAGGCCTCTCCAATCCCATCTCACTGTCCTAAGAAATAGATTGGAGATGGGAAACCTCTCTCACCTAGTTTTCTTCTAGTCATATGATATTTGAACTGTTCCTTTCCCAACTGATTAGATGCAATACATAGATCTATAATCTAAAAGTACCAGTTGAACATACTATTTACCAAAAATATTTTATAGTTGTTACTTCATATTCAATAGCACAATGAACATTAACTTTGGATTGCATATCCTTACTTTTACAGATGAGATTTTTCTCCCAATCATCTCAAAGAACATACTCTGCAAGAAAATGAAACCATTTTTTTGTTTTCTAATCTGAATGTAATGTAAGTCTAGCCTCACCACCCAAAAAGCCCTTTAAAAACTCCTGGAAGAACAGTGAACAGCTTTAAAGTGGGAAACTTGTCACTTTCCCAAATTTCTAAAATTTTAAATACCTAAACTATACGTCAATTAAAAATAAATTCTCTGATATTGTAAACTGGCATTAAAACTGTTCCTTGCTGTTGAAAAATAAAGTATCAGGCACAGAATCACATTCTCCATTGCCACATTAGTTTTCCATTAGTTTTTCAACAATGAAATTACACACACACAGACACGCACACACAAAATAAATAAACTTTAATCACAGTATCACACTGGAGCCAGTGTAATTAATGTTGTGTCAGCATTTCCATTTAAGCCACTATTTTCAAGGGGTTTATAGCACAGCCATAAAAATTCAGTTAGGTTGAAATTAAGCAAACAAGGTCTTATACAGCAAGCAACATTTAAGTATATATACAGACGGCAGCCAGTTACTACTTATATGGGAATTAAAACAGACGCTTACTGATTTTAAAGGGCACTACAGAGCTATTTTTTTAAACAATATTTTTCTCAACATTTATAATTATCTCTCAAAAGCCGGAATCCAAGCTATGTTTCCTTACCCTTTTTCCTTCTCACACAATAGTTCACACAATTTCTTCCAATTTTGGGATTGTAAGCATTGGTTTTTTGTTTCACTTTTAAAGTAAAAGAATGCAATGAAAACATTTCTTTTGAAAAACAACACACATGACCACACAGTCTGATCCTGATACAGGCCTCCAGGCATTACTGAAGCAGAAATGACAAATAGTTCTTACACCTTCCAAAAATCATAAGATATAGCTGTTTGGAAAATCTGAGTACTCAAATACGAGGTTTTAAGAGCGCTATTTAGAATTTAATTCTAAATGAGGTCCTATTTCTGTTTTCAGTAGAAATCATCAGAGCAGGATTTGTCTCATTATTTCTGTTCTTTTTCCCCTCTCTGTTCTTTGGCTTTAAGTGATATACTGGTACAATTTCCAAAGGTGACCTTTGGAATACTGACTACCTCTTTTGGTAACTCATACTGAGTCAATCAGCCTGGCATTTCAAGCTGCAGGTAGATGACCCAGTGTAAGCAAACTAGAACTCAGACTGGGCAGGCAGGGCTATTAACTTAAAGGTCCTAATAACTTGATGTCCTGCTATAAAGGCGGCTCTTCAAAAAGCCAAGCTAAATCAGTTGTGAGTTTCTCTGACAACCAGCCAACCGAGAAGGGCAAGGGATCAAATTAGCACTGATGCTGACGAAAATCAGCAAAAACACCAATGAGAACATAACAATTACAGGGGTGCAAAACTGGCTGCGTTTCACAATTTGGCACTTCCACCACTTAAAATAAACAGCACTCATATTTGAAATCTGCCATTTAGCTGCAGAACAGGATGGACAAAGGCAGGAGAAACTCCACTTCATTCTGCCAATGTGCCTTTGCCTTATTTTGGAGATTTTTTTCAATTAATATATCGCTCAAACAGTACGTGATCCCATGTACTATTCAGTAGATACAATATAATGAACTAAGGATGGATTTCAAATATTTCAACCTTGACTCCTCAGTATCCTTGATTTGTGGTTTTAAGTCAGACTCATTAAGGTTTATTGCATGTAGTTTGTTTTGGTTTAAAACACTACCTCTAATCGAGAATTTAAAAATTGAACTGTCCAGACTTTCAGGATGCACACACTATTTAAAGTCCTGAATTTATGCCAAAAAACTCCCGTTGCCAGGCCATAGGAATAATGCTAGTGAGATCTATTTTAAAAAAATTAAAAATAACAGTTGACGAGTGGAACACTTACATATGTCTAAAAAAATCACGAGTCCCTTTCCTCTTCACTTTCCTATAAATTTCTATTAGGTTTCCTTAAAACTATAAAATTCAGACTTCTGTTTTTCTCTAATAGTCTTTTTTTATCATTCCCTGTTAGCCTGAGAAATATTGAAATATACTATCACATTAATGCAATTACAATCTTTTATCTGCCTCAAATTTAGCATTATTTCAATTGTTAAAGTTTGAAATCACTACAATTAGAAATGAAAACATTATACCTTTTGCCAACTTAAAACTGTGCTGGACAATATTTAATCAATTTTTCATTCTAGCAACTAATAAATCAAAATATCTACTGAGAAAGAGCTCAGGAAAGCTGCATGGTAGTAGCTACTATTTTGGTTTTTTAACTAAGATCTTTACATCTATGACTTGCAGAGTGCTGCTACATAATAAACGTAACTATCCTTTACAAAATAATTTGTTCTGGAGAGTCAACACAGTATAAGGGCGCTTCTATTATCACAGTCTAAAACCTACATCAGATTTTGGCCACGTTTGTACAAAATCAACTCCTTGCACCCCTCGCCCTCCCCCCAAAGTCTGACGGACAAAGGTATGCCAGTAAAATGGTGGGAGAAGGCAATAGGAGGAGTCAAAAGGATGAGAAGTAGAAAATCCCAGCTTTCAAAATGTTTCCCCTGCAGATTCGAAAGGAAAAAAAAACTTAGTTTCCACTCATAGGTACATCATGCTGTTCTTTAACAAACACGCTTGATTCTTATTAATTGCTAGGTTTATTTCAAGGTTTCATACGCTGTCATAATTTTTTTTGGCTCTGGGTGGCCAAGGGACAGCTTCTCTCTCATACGAGACAGTATGAACAACCAAATGACAAGTCTGATTTAATCATGGCAGAATCACAGAAGACTGGGCTTATTTAGGGCAGGATTCTGACTCTGAAGATCGCCTGGTGCCACAGAGTTTTAATTTCGTGGCATGACCGGCCAATTTACTTGAACTATCAATCTAAATGCTCACTTCTGAATTTCTTAATGAAATGCCCAATTGCAACCCACAGTGGCACCTTAAAAGGTGAAGAGCCATGACTATATTCACCTCTGCCAAACATTGTAACATCAGGAAAAGTGCAAAATCACTGCATTTTTGCCGCAGATAATTGTCATAACTTAATACTGAACACTGTACCTCAGTCAACTGACAAGTGAGCAAGAATATACACTGCTTCCGCTAGTCTTTTGCAAAAACCGCATATTGTTTTACATATTTTCATAATAAATAGTTTACAGAAACTAAACCAATGCAAGTACATGCAGCACTGCCGTTAAATTAGATGTCAGTCACATGTAATCAAATAAGCTTAAAGCTACCCAGCTACTGCTATCCATATACCATAGCCCAGCCATGTTACAGTCTACACGCTAACAGCAAAGATCTCCAATAAGACTGAACATCTCATAAAGAGCGGGTGATCCTCGTTACAGAAACGATCCCAGCAATTGAGGGGCCCAGTCTGGCTATGGCTGAGGGATGGTGCCAGCAAGTCTGGAGGAGCAGCCTGGCAACTGGCCTTCATCATGCTCTCGCCTCCCTCTTTGTTGAGCTGGTGAAGTCAAAAGGGCTGGTCTCCTAATGATCCAGATGGCCTTCTGGTGACACTGGGGTTGGCATCAAATGGGCAGCAGCAAGCCCGGCACACAGACCTGCCATTGTGCTGGGAAGGACTAAAATGGGCTGCTGGCAGCAGCCTGGCCTGTTCTTGCACCCCTGATGACAGCTTCGAGTGCTGCCTGCCCACTGTGCCCTGGAGTTGGCTATGAAATGACCTTTCACAGAAACAAGGTTCTTGTCCCTCGATTATATGAAGCTGATTATCTGATTGCCTCACTTGGGGAGAGGGAAGAAGGAGCAAATAGGGAGAAGAGGTGCGTGGATTTGTAAGGGCACTCCTCCTCCCCCCAGGGTGCTGATGAAAGCATTAGGATGTTTTACAGCCTCCTTTATAACAGTACCGAAAAATAATACATAGAGAGGAGTTACAAAATGCATTGAAACGGTTATATTAATTAAGATGAACAGAGACAGCTTTCAGTAACAGTGGGATACTGGTACACTTAATTTCCTTCCAATATACATTTCCTTTCACAGTTACAAAGCTTAGGCATTTCATTAGACATTGACAAAGCTGTGCTTCTAAGTGGGAAAGATCACTTGTGAAAATTATGCAGGCAGGCATACTAATTTTCACATCAAGTTACATACTGAAGCATAAGACTTTTTAGACAAATAATGTATTTCTACAGCTACTTGATTTGTCTTTTTCTTTTCAAAATCTGCACAAGTTAAAACACAATACACCAAGTGAGCAAACAAAGCAACTTTAAGCTGCCATAAAGTATGTAAAATCAACTGAAACAAGTGTGACATATGGGTGGACTTCAGCTTCCAACTGAAAATGGAGGTCCTATAGAATAAGATTTGTATTCTTTTCACATACAAAGAAAACTCTGGTTTTCCAAATGCATAAAACAGGAGGACAGCCTTTCCCTCCCCACACAGAAGTTTAAAGCTCGCTCAAAATCTTTTTGCACTTAAAACCTGATGGAACAGGAAAAACAACAGGAAGTCTATGGTGGCATGTGATTGCCTGCCTCAGGTGTTTTAGTATTTCAAGGTTTAAACTAGACAATTTGTGTTCCTCTGTAAGGGACTCTGCAGAAGCACCGAGGCCAGCTCAGGCTAAGTGCCTTCACATTTGTCCTGGTTCTCAACAGACCGCAGAACGTGAACTGAGCCCCATCTTCCTAACAGCCCTTCTTGAGCTGCTACAAGTGCAATGATACTTGTAAAATGCAATGCACAATGAATACACTGCTAATAGTCCCCAGGCTGGGACCTAGGGGTATTTCAATAATACCTATTTGGTGTTTGGACAGCAGCGTACAGGAATTTGTACAGCAGTGGTCATCTTGTACTTAGATGTTTCTGAAAACCCCATGCTGCTAGTCTGCTGCTGACATCAAGAATCATGACCTTGACAGCAAGGAGACGGAAATCAAGGCAATCAAGATTTCCATTGGTTTACACTGTTAAACTGCCACCTACAAAAAACAGTTTGCAGAAAGACGGCTTCAGGAGGCACAGACAGGTTTTCCCTTCCCCTTCTCACATCAGTTAGCAGGGTATATACTTAAAGACTAGAAAGCACGTATGTCACAAATGTGTGTTAATACAAGGCTTGTGTATGAGGTGGGAAAGGAACAGGCATGTCAGGAGAAAGGAAAGAAAAAGCATTATTATTATGTACCTGGGGTCATGTTTGCTCCCATCCAGACAACAACAGAAGTAGCAAATAGTAAAAGTAAGAGAGCTTGATTTTCCTGGACAACTCTTTTATCCAAAATCCCTCTTCGCATGAGAAAGGGAAGGAAGGAAGGGACAGGAATTCTGTGAACCCTAAAAACCACAGCTGCCAATCATTCTGCTAACTGCTACCCAGGCTGCGCTCTCCATGCTAGTGTCCACAGCCAGATGTCCAAAACAGGGGTTTGGCAGATAAGTATTTTGTGGATATGGACCAGCATCAGTTTGAATAATGACAGATGCAGAAGTTCCTAAACCTTGTTATGGTCACAGAAATGAGCAGACACCTGATTCAAAAACGGTGTGCTCATTCTAAAGCTAATAGCTGATTTAAGAGTTAGACTTGGATATTTTGGAAGCAAAAGGAAAGAATTTAGCTGGCAAAAAAAAAGGAAAGTGTGCGGTGATTTAGATGAAACTCTCAAACTAGGAAACCTAATCTGATGAACTGTTGTTTTACGTTCTGAGGAACTGTACCATGATTTGTTGTTATGAAAATTACTGTTGTGTTTTAAAGCATCCAACAGCTTTCCTCCTGATAAAACCAATGGCAATAGCTGAAGAATTAGTGGCAGCAATGACTTGGGGGGTCATTACTTTAGCTATTAGCATTTAGGGAGCATTTTATAACGTACTGACTGCTAATGGGCTTATCTTAAAGGGAAATTAGGTCATCACTGCGTGAAGCACATCAGTAGCCTGAAAATCACCTACAGATAGATCATCACCATTGTTCTACGTTAAGTCTTAAAAAAAACCCCACGTAACTAATTCTGACTGGTATCTCCATCCTAACACTGCATTTCTTTAATTTTCCCAAGCAAAACCACAGTGCCTGACTCTCCACAGAGAAATTATCTCTACATGCTTTTCAGCATCTGTGTTCTATACCCTACCGGCTAAAACAGATTAATACAGAGTCTACAGAAAAGGGCTAGGGAACCAAAGCTCTGAAAATGAGATGTAAGGTGTGAATCGAGGAGTGGAAGAACAAAGACTGTCTGTGTTGGGAAGAATCTGAATGCAAGCGCCTTTGTTGTCTAGAGGAGCACAGAGGTGGCAAGTACCTAACAAGAACACAGGAAAAAGCGTACCATCATTGCAGAGCTAAATGTGGCTTTAATCATAAACTTGGATAAAAAGTTTTGATAAGTGTTCAGGAGATCAGTTTGCTTTCTTGGCCCAACTGCCATTTAGACTATATTAAAACAGAAGCTCTAACACCACTTATTTTTTAGTATGGACATAGCTGTGAACGGCCCGTACCCAGACTACAGGCACCAAGCTACCCCCAGTGAAATCCATCACTCCTCCCCCTCTGATACATCACAAAGTTTGCATGTTTCAAAAACAAGCAGAAATATAGGGCCTTTATTGCACAAAAACTTTGTTCACCGTACCATTTTGCCTCAGTTGGCCAAATCGTACCAACATGTAATCATACACTGCTAAGAACACAGAAATTTTCTGCTGACAGGTGTTCTCGTTTTTTACTTCTTTTTGAGGTAGGGTGCCTGAGAATGGTCTAGGTCCATTAAACAACTGTGGATCTAGTGACTCCACATTTGAGTCAGAAATAAAGTAAACTGCTGTATACATTTTAAAAAAAGAATTTAAAAAAAAAAGATGGGATCTCCAGGTTATGTCTATGTCACACATTCTTCCCCCATATCCCCATTCATGAACCTTTTATCTGGATAACCTCAGCTTGCCTAACAGGCAAATACTATCCTTTCTGGATGAAGTTTGGACAAATCTGTGGCTTCGACAGACCTCTCACACTTTCTCTCAAAAAAAACAGATGCTATTTCAAGGAAATTAACATTTCTCAGCCCTCCAGCTTTGAAGCAGTCACTGAAATACATAATTCCACGCTCTGGGCATGAGCAAAGGACTAGCCAAAACCCAAATCACAGCAGTAAAGGACTGCAGCAAGCTTCAGTATTGCTGAGTACCCCCTTCATCTCTAAGTCCTAGTTACTCACAGGCAAAGCAAGCTCTTTACAAAGGTCCAAGAGGGTGTCTTCCGTGTTGGAGAAGGAGCCATGCCAGATATACTGATATATATACCTAGACATACACAAGTCTATGGGGATGGATGGGATCCACCCGAGGGTACTGAGGGAGCTGGAAGAAATACTCACTGACCCCACTTGACTGGAGATTAGCAAATGTGATGCCCATCCACAAGAAGGGCCAGAGGAGGATCCAGGGAACTACAGGCCTTCAGTTTCACCTCGGTGCCTGGAAAGGTCATGGAACAGATCATCCCGAATGCCATTATGCGGCACATGAAGAACAAGCAGGCGATCAGGCCCAGTCAGCAAGGGTTCATGAAAGGCAGTTGCTGCTTGACAAACTTGATCTCCTTCTATGACAAAGTGACCCGCTTGGTGGATGAGGGAAAGGCTGTGGATGTTGTTTACCTGGACTTCAGTAA
>VYZM01010814.1:555930-567044 GCA_013398915.1 Dromas ardeola | reverse complement strand
CTGACCCCAACTGGCCAAAGGGATATTCCATGCCATATGACATCATGCTCAGCATAGAAAGCTGGGGGAAGAAGAAGGAAGGGGGGATGTTCGGAGTGATGGCGTTTGTCTTCCCAAGTAACCGTTACGCACGATGGAGCCCCACTTTCCTGGAGATGGCTGAACACCTGCCTGCCGATGGGAAGCAGTGAATGAATTCCTTGTTCTGCTTTGCTTGCGTGTGTGGCTTTTGCTTTACCTGTTAAACCATCTTTATCTCAACCCACCAGTTTTTTTCTCACTTTTGCTCTCCTGATTCTCTCCCCATCCAAACTGGGGGGATGAGCGAGCGGCTGCATGGTCCTAGCTGCTGGCTGGGGTTAAACCATGACAATTTACTAATTTGGCTGCCATGGTAGGGACTGTTACTAAGAAATACGTGGCACTGATGTGATTTACCTGGATATTCCTGCCGCTGCTGATAGATTTGCTTTTCTACACTCTGGTGCTGGAGCCTGTTTTTTGAGGTTTCTCCAGGGACAGAGGACAGGAGGAAGCCCGCTGGGTCGGCGAGGTTTGGTCTGCAGCACACAGCAAACACAGCCCGCTCCACGCTGCCATCAGACCTGGCCACCCTCTTCCCTGAGACGATGCATTAGAAATGGCCATTCAGCCACACGGGGTTGATGGGGACAAGCTCAAGGAAAGGTGGAGTCACAGCCTGACATAGAGCCAACAGCTTGACACGGTGGAGAGACCCACTGGCCGGTCCTGAGGACTCAGGAGTGGCACCTTCCTGCTGGTTAAATTGATTTCCATGCATTCACTGAAGGCAGGAGGTACTGTCCCCTGCCAGCGAAACCACTGCTCAAAACAGATGGTCTTGTGTTCACCTCATGAACATCAGCTCATGAAGTCTGAAATTCCATTGGATTTCATCGCCTGCCTCCTGATGCCTGGATGCTCCTGGGGACTGAAATCAAATGTCCTGTAAACCCTGGCAGGGAGCTGAGCCCGACCAGACCCTGGGGCACGGAGTGCAATCCTCCTGCCCTGGGACCGAGCCCAGCTCTCACCAGTGCCATTTACTGGGGCACTTTACCCGTGACGTGGTTGTGAGCTCTGGTTTGCACAGCTGAAGTCCCAGAGGGACTTCAAGGCTCGGCTCTGGCTCTGGCTCGGGCCCGTCTGTCCCGGCCGGCTCGATGCAGGGGTACCTAAGGGGCAACGCGCCATGGGGACACCCCTCCAAAACCCACGTGTACGCAGCACCGGCCATCACCGCGCAGCAGAGAAGAGCTCTGGCCCCCACCCACGGTCTTTGGAGAGGAGCTGGGTTCAACGCTGCTCACCTCCTGCCCTATGTTTTTGCAGGATTTGTCTTTTACCTTTCGTTTCCCAAGAGGGCTTGTGTGCTTCTCGAGCATCCGATGAGTCTCAAGGTCCTTCTTCTCCCTCCAATCCCTACCCCAAACCAAACCTTTATCTCTCTACCCATCACCCCCAAAAGTCCTTACCACCCACTAAGTTTTTCCCTACCTCTAACCCCCTACACCTGCAGTGTTACCCCACCCTTGCTTTCCTTGGCATCCCCTGGTCACCCTTCCGCCTTGTGAGCTCCCAGGCTGTTGCGTGAAAAGATGGGCGAGCCAGGTTGGGATTTTCGGAGGCGCTTGGTTTCCAGCGACACCTCATAGGTATTCAGGCTGCCCTCCGCCTTGCTGACGAGCCGCGTCTACAGAGTTTTCCTGCATAAAAAACTGCACATGTCAGAGAGGAAAGACAAATGACGATAGCAATAATGTGGAAGAACATCCTCGAACATCTGAGAGGGCTGAATTCATGAACCACTTTTATCAAGGGGTACAAGAGGCACTTAAATATTAGCTGCTGCTTATAAATAATATTGGTATGTTAAATACACACATATTTTCACAGTTTTATAAAGCGAGTGATCTCTGTTTGCTTTCAACTGGAAATCATAAAGTAAAAATCAATGATCTTATATCAAGCTTATATTATAGTCCTTGAAGAGTCAACTGACTCTATAAAAATGACTGTTTTCTAACGAAGATATCATTAATTGGATTGAGTTGGCAAAGTTTAAGTGCCTTGTCATATTTTGATTGCTATGCAGTGCTAGAGCTTATTGATTTTATAGAACAGCCTGTAGATAAATGTAATGATTAATTTTGTTTGGTTTACAAGAACAGAAAACTTCTATGCAGAACTGGATGCGCTATTTTATTTTTTTATAACCGCCTGTACCTCATGCGAGCGTGGGTCTAGCTGTGAAGCTATGCCAGGTGGCCTGGCCTTCCCTGGTTTCTTATTTACTCAAATGAAATTCCATATTCCACCCAAATCCATGGGTTTCCCCCCCTCCCCCCCAGCCTTTCATTTCAAGGGCTTCGGAGAGATTATTTTTCATGCTTTATTTCTTGGGTGGGGTGGGTGTTTCAATTTTCTTGCTGAAAAAAATGGATGGCCGTGAAGTTTTATTCCACGTTACTCTGTGAAGCTGTCAGCTGCAGGTCTGCACCCCAGGCCCAGCTGGTGGGCTCTCTGCTAGGTCCGTGCTTGCCTCTGGGATGGAGAAGGCGTCTCCAGGCCGTGATGCAGATCCCCGCCTGCCCCGGGGACCCCGCGTGCCACCCTGCCCTGCCTCGACACCCAGAGGAAGGTGCAGAGGAGCGTCGCTGCCGGGGGGTCTGGCTGCCCCCCAAAACGGGGCGAGCTGGGGCTGTGGTCCCCTCACACGCGCCGTCCATGGGACTCTGCTCAGCGCCAAGCTGTTTTTCCCCGAGACTTCGGGGCTATTTTTAGCCCTCGCTACGGCACTTGGCACTGCATGGCCACCTCCGAATTATTTGGTTTCTTAATTGGAGGAGTTGATGTAAAAGCAAAGTGAGGGGAAAGGAAATACCAGCAGCCTCCCTGGAGACACCCTGCCAAGCCTGGGGGTGACAGTCGTGCTCGCCGTGAACTGTCGCGGCACGTTTTTGTACCAGCAACACGAGGAATTAAAAGGATTTCTTTCACGCTTTGATTTTTGTTCAGGTCTGGTGTTTTCCTTCCTTGCTGGTCTAATTGTATTATTGCACCCACTGCTGGCAAAGGCCGAAAACTGCATTTCTGGATGCTGCTGGTCGTTCTTCCCATTTGCACGGGCAGCTGAGAGCTTCTGACACTTAAGCTCCAAACCTACACATTATACGCAAGGTACCTGAATTTAAATCAAAGTTTTGATGTTTATGTTTGCCCTCAGAACGGATTAGTATTGAATTCCTGATCTACAAGGGGTTTAATCCGTCTGTGGATATTACCAGCGGGGCAGAAATCACTGTGTAGCTTAAGCTGGCCAGAAATTAAGACAGGAAAGTCACTTTGTAGGGTCTGGATGGTAACTGCTAACATCACATCCCAATAAGTACCAGGGCACCTCATTCCTCCGAATCAGCGCTCTCTTCTGCTCCAGCACAGACGCTTATTCCTGTGGGATCTCGGGAAATCACGTATGCTAGGCGTGTGTGAGTAGCTACTTAAAATAAAATATCTCCATCAATATGAGAATAAGTAAGAGGTGGCTGAGGGTGCTCAAAGCAGGCCCCCATCAGTATGGTTTCCAAAACTGACCCCTCTGAGAGGGCAGTTGACACAATCACCGGTTCCCCGTGTCACTGCTGCGATGTTACAGCCTAAACCACCTGGATGGAGGGAAGTCAACTCTTGGTAGAAAGCTAAAGTCCACTCTCCCACTGAGAGCCCAAGCCACCCACGTCCTGGCACATATCACAGCCTTTGTGGCATTGCCCTTCCCCCAGTGGTGCCCCGGGGCTGCGGGGCCGAGCCCCAGACAAGCCTTTTGGCTCTGCTCCTCCCCAGCGCGGCGCCGCCATGCCCAGCCCCACCGGGGGCTCCTGGGAGCGACTTTCGCCCCGGCGCTTTGGTCCCAGGGAATGCTGCCAACCAAGCTCGGGGTGGCCTCAGCGGGCACTGGGGGGGCACGTGAAGATGACGAGGCATGATCTGGGGTGGGAGGTGTCCCCGCTCCTCAGGCTCTGCCTGGCAATAGCTGCGTGCCACCAGGAACCCCACTGCCACCAGCCTGCGACTTCCACACCAGCAAAGCAAAGATGAGCAAAACCAGGAGAAGCACAGCATCGCCCAGGCCCAGGCCGAGGGACGACCTTCCCCCGAGGGCCCGTAGGATCCCAGCCCCTGCAGAGGGCACCCATTTAAACGATTAATGAAATGATGGGGGTATTTTGCCCTGTGCCCATGTGCCACCGTCCAGAGGCAGGCATCGCTCCGGCCTGGAGGGCTCAGCTCAGCACCAGGCTCATCCCCTTACTGGTGCCCGGCCGGCCACCGCCATGCTCCCCACTCCTCCCCGCGCTGGCGGCTGCTGCCCCAGTGCCAGGCCATTGGAAACATTACCCTGAATAACCGGGATGTCAGGAAAATCGTCACCAGGGCTCATCAAGGGTTGGGCACGCAGGGCAGCCCCGGGCAGAGGGGCTCTTGCCAGCAGCAAGGGGGCCGAGGCGAGGAGCGAGCGCCCCAGCACAGCCGCCTTCCCTGCTGCTTTGCCCCCCATCCCACCCCCTCTCCAAAGCTGCCTCCGAACACGCCGATCAACCCGCAGGGGTGACTGCCGTGGCTGGCAGTCGCACGCTTCCCGCGCTCCTTGAGCTAAAAATACGGTTAAAATTTTGCTCTCGAGAGATATTGTAAAAATGTCAATTTTAAGGGCTTTTTGGCAACAAGGAAATGGTTCCCGTCAAGCCGTAATTCAGTTCCTGCTCTGAGGGGGCCGGGGAGCGGCGTCGCTGGTGTGAGGCACTCGCAGGTGAGCTGGAAGGGGAGGCGGGAGCTCGGCTGTGCCAAAAGCAGCGTCTGTGGCGGCCGCGCCGGAGGGAAACCAGCCACCGGGATTTACAAATCACTGCGCTTTACAGGCAAATTACTGCTCCTTAGATCAGAGGAAACAAAGTACTTGGGAGGGGAAGAAAAATCTAACTTTTGGGAGGTTATCGTCGTTTCATCCCAGAACATCTGCCAGCCCCGGTGTCAGCGTGAGGCAACAAACGCATGGCACGAATCCGGGAGTATAAAAGATGTGTCACTGCAAGAAGGAGCAGGAGGAAAATAAAGCAAGCTGACAGCTCACATCCTGTGCCATAATCCTAGAAATTGTTAATATTTACAAAATTAACAACTAATATAACCGATGACAATCTCACTCCTCCTGGTTGTCATGAGGATATTAACAGTTACCACCCGCTCCAAACTGGAAATAATACCCGTCTCCGGAGCTCCTGCTGCTCAGCATGAGGGGGATGGCACAGTCGCGCCCTCCCAGCTTCCATACCAGCGGCCAGCCATGAGCCAGCGCAGAGACCCGAGCATGGCCAGGGGTGGAAATGCTTTCTGACCTCACCCTGCTCCTTGGGAAGGAGCAGGGGCTCTGGCAAAGCAATGGGAAGGTTTCTCCCTCTCCCTGGCTCTCTGGGAGCCCAGCACCCAGCCCCAGCGTGGTGGGGAAAGCCCAGAGGAGGAGGATGGGGAGAACACAGGGTGTTGGAGGGAGGAGAGGTGGGGGCCGCACTGGCTTGGATCGTACCTCCAAACAAGCTGCCATTTCAGGAAAAATGCCCATGGTGCCGGTGTGATTTGCCAGCTGCAAGGCTGGCAGCTAACTGATGAACAGATGCTACAGTGTCATTCCCTTAATAGGAAAGACCTGGCTAAAACCAAAAGAAAGATGTTTGTATACCAGTGACTCCGTGGAAAATGTATTTCCAGACTAAGAATCGTAAAAAAAAATGAAACTTTAGAATCACAAAATGCTGCCCACCTCCATTTTAAATAAAAAGAGTTAACAGTGGCTATTGAGTTACTCAGCTCTGAGTTCTGAGACCTGAGATTTTTTTTTTGTTGTGGCTTTTTTTAAACTCTTACCTGTCCATCATGAGGCCTGCAGCAGGCAATACAGGGTTAACAGACACTGGAAGTACAAGAACACTGTGGATGCTGCCTGCACACGTGGGATTTCTGGCTTCATTTCCCCCTATCTTTAGCAAGGAGCATTCATTCCCTAGGCCTCTCTTTGCACAGACACAGCATATTGGTCTTATGACTATTTAAAAAAGTTTTCTTTGTCAGTGTGCGTTGTATGCAAAAAAATGGCCAAACTCTTCACAGTTCACTGTATGCAAAATCAAAACAGAGAATTACCTTCATTGTTGCTTTCAAAGAGCTCCCAGGTACTGGAAAGCTGTAAAAAGCAAATTGCCTTCTCACAGGAATCACTTTCTACCCTTGAAGTGTCTTGTTGTTGGCTGTATGAGACGTTGGCCCAAAGAGGCAACTTGAATGAGTGACCGTGAATGAATGGATGGCACAAAAGTCCTTTTCAAGGCACTTTAAGATCAGGGATCTCATTGTCATCCAGGCCAGTGAAACAATATTGCCCAAAGGAGCAAAGAGCTGCCTTTACAGAGTTCTGTGTTCCAGCTGGCACAACACAATCGCTCACCTCGGGGCAGCACCCAAGGGCTCACTGGAAGGGGCCTCCGCTTGATGGATCCTCTGGAGAAACGACCATGGGGACCATCAGAGGGACCATCACGAGCTGTGACGGTCATTAATGGGCCCACCGCAGTAGGACACAGCAGCTCCTTTCCTTGAAGTACAGTGGGGAAAGAAATGTGACCCAGTAAAATGAAACAAGTTGCTTTTAAATATTAAAAAAGCAGTGTCTCTTGAGAACAGATACATAACATCATCAAACTCACATTAAAACTGTTGTGTAGTTTGCTCTAAGAAGCTGGTACCTTTTTAAAAACACTAAAACATTAGCATGTTGCATCCCAGACGGTTTGCTTTTCTTCCCCATGTCTTTTATTCTGCCCTGAGCCTCTGAAAAGCACTCCTTTTCCCCCCATTTTATTTTTGTTTGTAAAGCTTTATACATTTCAGTTTTCTGTCGTCTTCTCAGATCATTATCTTATTTTTTCATCTCTCTTTTCAAGAAACTTCTTTTTTCCTCATCTGCCATCATCTTCAGTATAATACTTCTCCCTTTAGGATTTCTTTTATCCTTCTCATCTTTATGCCTTTCACTTATTCTTCCCCAGACCCCTCATTCTTGCTTTTGCTTGTCAAAAGTGTGTTTCTTCCTCCTTCACGGGGGAAGAAGTGGGAAGTTTGGGTGGATTTTTTTGCTATGAACACCCAGGAATGCTCCAATCAATACTTCGAAACGCTGCAGAGGAGAGCTTGCATGAGCCTTTCAACGCTTTCAAAATTTGCAAGAGCGGTTAATGAAAGTCTGACTAATGCTTGAAAATCAGCAGCTTATTTTAAAGCGGTGCTCTAGCTTCCCACCAATAACATCACCAGGCCTTCCCCAACAAGCTTTTATTTTTATATTGGAGACGCCGCTCCATGCTTTGAAACCCTCGTAGCCCCATAGCAGCTTCTCTCTTTCTAAACCCCAGGACGCCGAGCAGGTGACGGACGTGGCCTCGGACGCCCCGCGCCGTGCTTAGCCCTGGCTGGATTTCTGCTCAAAGGAAAGGGGAGCCACGTCGCTACCCGGCTCACAGAAAACCATGCCCGGGTGCACCCAGGGAGATTTCAGAAGAGCAGTGAGTCCAGTTCTGCTGGAAGTGAGCGTATGTAAAACATCCTCCAGCCTGAAAGCAAGGGTCCAGCCACGGCTGCAGGCATCTGCCAGGAGAGCAGTGGCTCATCCCTGGGGCTACGGCCACCCCCGCGGGCTGGGTACCGCTCGGTGCCAGGGAAGGATGCCGGGGGAAGGATGCTGGGGGAAGGATCTAGAGCCTAGTCACCCCTTCCCGATAAATCTGCCCTCGCTATTTATTTTGTTCTGAAAGGAATTTGCAATAGCAGTTTGGGGATCTTCTGATATTTCGCTGACATTTCTTCAGGGCTGTCTGCAGCATGATTATTATTGTCATCAGGTGCCCTCACGTGCTAATGCCTACACGAGATTTAATCGTGTGCATTCCAGCTGGGGGCCAGTTTTTGCTGTGAATTCTTAACATGCACCCAACCTACACCTCCGTGGGCCTGTTTCAGTTGGACCTGTTCCCTTAGACGGATCACTTAAGAGGTCTGGAAAATCCTCTGCAGAGCTTGCAACAGATAGAATTGACTGTTCCTGACAAGTCTACCATTTTTACTGTTTTCCATCTGCCTAACAAGACTGCCTCATTCTTCTGAAGTACCAAAGACCACTTAAAATGTGTCTAAAGCTTGATGCCAACTTCCTAGCCCTGCTTGCCAATTCAAAAAATCTGTTGCAAAATATATGTCAATACATTTATTCCCAGACTAAGGCAACCGTGCATTACTTAAAGGCTGGGGTAACCCCAAATGCGATCGAGAGGCTGGTGGTGATTAAGAGGCCACAGATGCAAAACAGCTTTCATCGAACGCATCATTTCTAGCGTGAGGTATTTAAAACCTTTTCTTCTCTTACTGAACACAACAGGGCAGTTTCGGCAGTCTGGGCATGTTTCCTGGCTTGCTGCCCGGATGGCAGCCGAAACTCGGCAATGGGTTGCTCAGGTAGGAAATTAATGGAAGTGGAAATCAGGGGCAGGAAGGTCCCGACCTGAGCAATTCAGGTGCGGTGAGAATATCTGTTCTTGCTCCTCGAGTTTCCTGGTTAGCGTCTGCTCTGCTAAGACTAAAAATGGTTGGAAATCACTGTCTGTAGATTTTAGGTTTTTCTTCCCCACTGTAAGACCTGAAGCTATTTCAGGTGTTAAACAATTTGTTGTTTAATCACTTCACAACTGTGGCTTCTGAGCTTGGTTGTGGTGCCGGCTTTGTACAGATAAATATAGAACCTGTGGCATTTTCAAAAGCCATTTGGAACAACTCTTCAATACAAGCACTTTCACGGCAGAGATTAAATACATTATTTGGGTTTTCTGCCTAAAAAAAAAAAAAATCACTTAAAAAATTGGCAGAAATACCATTTTCTTCAAATGAGAAAGTTCTCTTTCTCCAAATTGAGGCTGGCAATTGGCAGCTCTTTACAAAGACAATTTTTTTTCCTTCCTCTCTCCCTTCCCCTACTCCTTGATTTCAAAATAACCTTCAAGGCAAAAAAGCAGGACATAGCAACGTAAAAAAGAAACAGAAACCGATTAAAATTTTTCACTCCCTGAACAGAATGCTTTACATTTTAACTAACTTGTATCAGATAAAATGCTATTGCATTCCAGCACAAGAAATTAACACATTGCAGGAAACTGGACACATAACGTTCCTCAAGGAATTCACTATTCAGAAGTCCTACTGAAGAAATTGAAACACAATACAAATAAAGACCTTTATTAAAATAACTTGGAATATCATATGAAATTTAATATCGTATAATATAGGTGCAAAACCCCTTATATTAATAGGACGTGATACATGTGAAGAGAGGGCATTAATATACATATAAATAGAAAAGTTAAAATGTGTTTAACAGTGATATATTAAATGGCTACATAAACGTGACCATAATTAGGAGAGCATGTAATTTTGTATTCCTTAAGCAGGATCATCTAAAGCAGTATACATAGTAAATTGCTTTTACCTCTAGTGTCTGCTTTCTTATGAGTAGCAGGAGATGCGTAGGCACATTATAGGCACATGCAAAAGCAATGTAAAAGATACAAAAACAGAGGCAGAAGCCAGGGACTTATTTGTTCTTGGCTGCCAGAGGCTTACGGCTGATCTTCTTTGACTTGTCATTGTTCTTCTTTGGTGGTTCAGGGTTCGCCTGCATGTGTCTGCCGTAAAGACTGTAAGGAAACGAGACAAAGAATATTTGTGATACTTTATCACAAAGAATATTGTGATAAACATAGGCTTTTACTCTGCAACATGTTAAACAATGCATCTGGTTACTAGACATAAAAAAAAGGAAGGTCATTATATTTATTTTGTCTCAATACACTGAATTTTCTATTAGATGTCACGCTGCAGTCCATAATACTAGGCTTTTCGTGACTTATCAGGAGAGTAACATCGGGAAGAGCAGGCCTTTGGAGCAGTGAAGGAGCAGTTTTGCCTTCAGAAACTAGCAACCTTTATTCTGCAGTTATGGGATTAAGGCTCGGAAGGCTGCAAGGACGTGTATTCAAGTCGACAATGACAAAAACTGGGTGGAACTGGAGAGATAGAGTGCCCACTTAGAGCAAAGTGAGCATCATCCCTAACCAGAAAACCCAAGAGCTTGATAATGTGACAGAGAGCAATGGTGTCACGGCCGCCTTTGCTGCTCGCACATGATTGATAGTACTGGGACAGCTACCAACACATCAATGCCACATTAGTAAGTACCACTGATTAAATGTTGACAAAGTATCCTACAATTAAGACGGCTAGCATTCACAGAGAAGCTAAATAGACTACATGGCTGAGAGGATCTTGCTAAATATCACATAGTAATTAATAGATAATTTATGAGTAATCCTGATTAAACTAAATTAAAAACCTACCCAAAATAAACACAGCTCAAACTTAACTTCCCTTATTGACATAAAGTGCTTTTTGAAGACGTACTTTGCGGGGGTGTCTGTATCTAGAAGGGAACAGAGATGAGCTTTGTTTCTGCTCATTCAGCTGCACAAACACTGGCAATGATGACAGAAACACCGAGATCCCTCTGAAAGGCGTCTCCCTGCTAACGCTTCAGCCGGATGCTGGTGAGTGTCTGCCCCCGTCCCCTGCTGGGCTGTTGCCAGTCAAGTTGGACACCAATTTCTGCCACCTGATAGGAATTCTGCTACTGAAGGAGATAACGGCACTGGTTCCCACAAGAGCCATCCTTGTGTTGCTGCACCTGCTTGGGTCACTGCATCTCCACCTTTGGGTGGACTTTGTCAAGGAACAGGACAGATATAGGGGCTTGGGGTCGAGTCTTCCTAAAATTGCCTTTGATGTGTCAAAATCTGGATAGGTAGCTGTCAGCATTGTCACCACAGAACCCGGGTCCTGCATTTTCATGTGTCCGCGGCAGGCAGAAGGTCCCAGCTATCACAGGCGAGCTGCACTGGTCCATCACCACCACCCCCCCCCCCGGCACTGCGCGCGCCCCCCCG
>VYZM01010814.1:521125-555911 GCA_013398915.1 Dromas ardeola | reverse complement strand
AATCTGTGTACACAGGGTGCATGTCTGCCCAGCCCTTGCTGCAAACAAGGACCAGGTACAGATCCTTTCGCTACTTAGTCATGTTGGGACAGACTTAGTTACTCATGGTATGTTGTTGCTTATCCAGAACGCATGACCTGATAGACACTTCTGCAGTGGGTATCAACCCGAGCAGGTATCTCAGAGATGAAGTGACTCTTTATTTACAGTGACCTCTTCTGCTTTGCAGGCTGAAACTGATTTCAGCAAAGGACAGTCCCTCTTTCTTCTACAGGGCCTGGTGGACATGCAGTCAACTGTACGCAAGAGACATTGAACAAGGATCCAGACAGACATAATCTTGAATTACCATGCTATAAGGTTACAGAGGGGCTACTTACGTCAGACAGAGAGATTTTAGCTAAGACATGTCGAAGTCAGGAGGTTAAAAGCTACCATGTGCTCTGAGCTTTATTTTGCTGCATCTGGAGGATACTTCGACCCTGGGGTTCCTGGGCTGCAGAATGGGATTAGAGCTTCTCGTGGGGTGGGGTGGAGAGGCAGCGCTCGCCTCCACCTCCTCAGCAGCTGCAGTTTCACATCACGCTGCTGAGCAGGCTGCTGTGAAGGTGCACTGTACCCAAAACAGCCTTCCTCAAGGAAAGCACAACTGTAAACTACGACATTACTTCACCTTACTGAAATTTCATGTGTGCCATCACCGACTGTTGACAAGGGATCAGATACCATTTCCTGACGACCGCAGAGAGCCCTGACCCTCCGTGATAACTGTATGCTGACTATTAGCCACGATACACATATTTTTCTTTTCACAAGAGATACAGCCCCAACAGCACAAGGGTATATTTTATCCAAGTACACAGTACGTCCTAAATAACTGTCCTGTTTTGGAAGGCATTAAGTGAGTTGAAGGAGGGAAGACACAGAAGGAGATGTGTTGGTATCAGGAAATACTGTCATTGTGGAAGAGCACAGAAGTGTCATTCAAGGAGGTTGTCCCATCAGAAACTAATCCAGGGTAGAAAAAAGCCAGGGGCGAAGCAGCATCTTCTCAACAATATGCAGTGTAGCATTTGAACCACTGTCAGCAATAATTTTGTAACTGTGAGAAGTTAGCAACAGAGAAGTGGAAATGCATGCTCAAATCTGCGAACACTGATAGTTAGTTAAATACTAAATTAACATTCAAGTTTTTTTTTGGCTCTAGAGAAATAATGCTACGTTGGAGTAGAATTTTCTTCCTCACAGTAAGGTTTTTCTTATATAAAAAGAAAGTCCCCATTTGGGACTTTAATCACTGAATTAACAGAGAATCCACTGATCCACTGCATCTAAGCACAAAACAACCTCGGCGGATGGGAACTGAAGTCCCCTTTCACCGTCCTGTGCCTTCCAGCTCCTGCTGTCCCACTGCTCCTTTGCCCTGTTGCTGTCAACCCAGAGAGGACTGTAACAGCTTTAGTAGTTTTCAGGTGTTACAGGTTTTTTTTGCTCAGGTTGGTTTAGGCCCCATTTTTTTGCTTTGGAAACTTTATATGAGTTTCCCTCTCAGACGACACTTGGCATTCCTTGTGCCTCTCATTTCCTGCATTCTCAGTGCAAATGTTCAAATTTGTAGACTGGCAGAATTTAGATTACCGGACTTTTTCTGAAGTAAAAGGGTGTGGTGGGAATTGTACTGACTACACGGATGCTTTTGAAGTGCAGAAACCGAATATTGACAATTTTCAGTGAACTTCTTGGGCAACACCTTTTGAATGTGAAATGAGGTCCAGCGGCCACTGCATGTGTTAAGCAGTAAAAATCCCAACTGACCTGTAAGTACTTTTGGTAGCAGTTTTTCTTTGATATTTGCTCCTTACGATATTCAGTGCTATTGGTGCTCCAGCATTTCCTTCCGCCCCATGCAAATACTATGTTACTAGTAGATGTGCACGAGTTACAGACATCTGCAGCACTTTTACGTTATTTTTACTTATTCTCACGTCCAACCACTTCTGTGCATGTGCCCCAAAACTTCATCCAGGAAAGCAACTACAGGGTTTGAAATAAGCAAATCAAATATATCTACTTAGGTTGCTCTGGCAAAATTTCAAGGAAGTTTCAGCTGCACGTTTCTGTCTCAACCTAAGATATGTGGTTTACAATCATAGACGCATAGAATCACAGGGTTGGAAGGGACCTCTGGAGATCATCTAGTCCAACCCCCCTGCCAGAGCAGGGTCACCTTAGAGCAGGTTGCACAGGAACGCGACCAGGCGGGTTTTGAATGTCTCCAGAGATGGAGACTCCACCACCTCTCTGGGCAGCCTGTTCCAGTGCTCTGCCACCCTCAAAGTAAAGAAGTTCCTCCTCATGTTTAGGTGGAACTTCCTATAATCAAGTTTGTGCCCATTACCTCTTGTCCTGTCACTGGGCACCACTGAAAAGAGCCTGGCCCCATCCTCCTGACACCCACCCTTTAAGTATTTATAAGCATTAATAAGGTCACCCCTCAGCCGTCTCTTTTCCAGACTAAACAGACCCAATTCCCTCAGCCTTTCCTCATAAGAGAGGTGTTCCAGTCCCCTAATCATCTTGGTCTCTCACAGTAGTCTGCTACACAAAGAGCAAGGATCAGACATATTTAGATGATATAAGCCTTCGCAGACAGGGACTCTCTCTTGTGTTTGCACACATCAAATACGAGGAGACATATGGTGTCACAACAACATTTAAATACAATAATGACTGTGATAATGCCTCTGGGACAGAATTTGCCTTCTGTTACACTAGGGAAAAGAGAATTCACAATTTTCAAAGAACTTCTGCTATAACAACAGACACCACTTTTATAGCTCCTAAGGAAAAAAAAAAACCAGGAACAAAACAAAAGAAAAAATTAATGGACTCGATCCACACAGAGAAGCAACTATCTGAATTACACAAGAACCTATAACCCTTTGGCTGTAATAGATGTGGAGTTTACATGTACAGTCCTTAATGATTTTGATACCTACTGGAAGGATACAGCCAGAGAAACCGTAGCTTGCACGTCACCGTCTGTCAGCCAAGCTGTAGTAACCAACTGTGTACATGCTCTTGTTCCAGCATCACGGCGAAGTCAAACGTGTTATGCAGAGACACACACCGTCCTCGGCAGTGGAGGTCAGTTTAAGACATGCCCACAGACAGCAACACAGCTCAGCTGACAGATGCTGATGGTGCATGATAGGAGATGGTGCCTTGACCTACCTGTTTGTATGACCAGACCCTTAGCGAAGGCAGATGGTCTCCATAAACAGACAAAGGAATAACTGAGGCAGATTGTGGCTACTGTTTCAAGGCAGATTTGTGAGATAAGTGCTGATAATACATCCATGGCAGCACCTTCACACTTGATATTTTGGAATGTCACCTGTTCACAGGGCTGGTACAGCTCTGAGCAGAACACTACACACAGCTCGCAGACCAAAACCTCAGCTGAAGAATAAAATTTGAAGTGCAATAAATATTTGAGATGTTTGCGGTTTGTAGCAACAGTCAGAAACTAGTTATTATAAGCACGGTTCACAAACTGCTGAACCTTTGTAGACTTGGCAGCTGCAGTATTGCATGCAGCCTTTTCATTATGTTGAAGTGAAAGGGGAGATTAAATGCAAGACTGAAAATGCAGAAAGCCCTCAGACGCAGATTCCAGTTGCTTTCTTTCCTTGTGTATCCTTTTCAAAGCAAGTATCTCTCACGAACATAAATGTTTCTTTGTATGCAAATATAAACATAAACAAAATCTCCCTGCATTTCCTACCTGCCCCACTGGAAGTAACAAATGAGAGCACTATGGCTGCTGCAGCAAAACTAACAGTATCTAGTGAGAAAGATGCTCATTAAACTTCATCATTCTGTCTACTTTAATGATGCTTTTACTTAATAAAAATTCCCTAAGCAGTTGCAAGGATATTAGGCAAGGTCTTTGGTTATGTATCAGGGGTCTAAGCTGTCACTAGCAAGCATGCAGTTCAGGAGGGGCATTCCCAAGAGGAAAGAGTGAATACAGCTTTCTTGTAATAAATTCAGAGAGGATCAATAACCACAGCCTGCCACATTACTTAAGCATTTAGGAAAGTAGGTGATCCTTCTAAATTAAACCCCAAATTGCTAAATGTTGCAATTTACAGCATAAGATCAGGCACGGAGCCTTGTAACTTGAAAGCATACAGTCTTGCTACCAAAATCTCTGAATTTACAAAAGAACCATAGTTAAAATTCATAAAGTTCAAAAGAGACACTTTTAAAAACCACCTTTAGCACAATTGCCTTCAATTTTTCTCTCTTGTACAACAAAACACTAACTGAACACTACATACTCCCAGAGATGAAAAGAGCGAACTTGTGTAAACTAGTGAAGTGTTTAACGTACACATTGATTTTCTTGAGTTAAGCATTTTGAAAGAGGATTTCAAGAATGAGCCATAAGAAATACATCGCTCTCACCTTATGCCGGTAATAGACCTACAGGGTGAGTATGCAGTATGAAAAGGGTGCACTCAGTTAAATATGATCCTGGAGAGATGGTACCTCCAGGTGTGTACTGGAATCTGAGAAAAAAAGGTGAAACATTCCAGCACGGCTCGCTTTGAGCTCAGGTTCAGGTAGGTATTTAATGCTCAGACGCAGTTTCAAATGTGGGTATTTACAGTGACCTCAAGGGGACAGTCCCCAGTCCCAGCTGCTGAAGCAGGAGAGGGGAGAGGCTGAATCAGTGGTGATATCCCTAGAGACCCAAAGCTGAAAGAAGTGCTTATAAGGACATGGACCTGTTGGAGCAAGTCCAGAGGACGGCCATGAAGATGATCAGGGGTCTGGAGCATCTCTTCTATGAAGACAGGCTGAGAGAGTTGGGGTTGTTCAGCCTGGAGAAGAGAAGGCTCCGGGGAGACCTTATAGCGGCCTTCCAGTACCTAAAGGGGACCTACAGGAAGGATGGGGAGGGACTTTTTTATCAGGGAGTGTAGCGATGGGACGAGGGGTAATGGTTTTAAACTGAAAGAGGGGAAATTTAGATTAGGAAGAAATTCTTTACTCTGAGGGTGTGAGACACTGGAGCAGGTTGCCCAGGGAAGTTGTGGATGCCCCATCCCTGGAAGTGTTCAAGGCCAGGATGGATGGGGCTTTGAGCAAGTAGTGTGAGGTGTCCCTGCCCACGGCAGGAGGGCTGGAACTATATGATCTTTAGGGTCCCTTCCATCTCTAACCCTTCTATGATTCTATGAAGACCGACAGATGCTGGCTAGCCTGTATTCGTTACAATTCTCAAGCACTTACTGTAAGATGCTTTCACCCCAGTAGTTTTTGTGTGGCTTCTTGCTGCTCTGGTGTCCCCTCTGAGCCACTGAGACTGGCCTTTCCTCCCATGGGAGCTGCTAACACCTCACCTCCTCAAACCACATCTTCTCCCAGGAATGGGGTTTAATTTGCCACTAATGTACCAGTGAGAGAAAACAGTGGGGGTTAAAATTACTTTGCAAGTATCATATTATTTTGGCAGTTTACCCATAATTTATTTTTATTCTCTGTGACATAAGTCAAATGATTTAAATTAAGAGAAGCATTGCATGGGTAAGTGAAATAAATATCTGGTTTCCCTGCACACATACAGGATGGCAAACTGCAGTTTTAGGATTCTTAATAAGGAAGAACAGACAAGAATGACTCATTTTATTCAGCTAATTTTTTGCCCCTTGTTTGTGAGTGCTCTGAGAGCAGATGGCAGCAATGTCAGAGATGTTCATCATCTGAAGGTCTCTGCAAGTTTCTTCAAAAAACCTCAGCTTTGGCCTGTCGTCTGCCTGCATACCAGCTCACTCCTCACTCCTCATGCTCCAAAGTGGAGGCAGCGCTGATGGGTTGAAGGGGGCAGGGGTTGATGGTGCTGCGTGTCTGCTACAGCTGCAAAAGCCTCCAGGCTACTAAACCTGCAGCTCTTAATGTGTTGTAGAACTGCTCCAGTATTTTTAGGTCTGTACCAGTTCGTCTTTCTCACACTCTGGTATGCCTAACACTTCAGACTGCCCCAAACCTCCACACTCCAGAGCCCAGCCCCAAGACACTCTGAAGTGTAACAACCCGTTCCCTCCACCTGTCTCAATAATCTTCATAACCCAAAGTTTCTGCAAAGTTTGCCCTGGCATCACCCTCCCTAATCCCCACAAGTCCTGCACATCACCTTTCAAATAGAGTTTTCACCAGAAATCCCTAATCCCCTCAAGTTCTTTCTGGGGTCTTAACCCCCAGTGGCACTCTGCAGGGGAACCGACCACCTCTTCCCATCTTGGTTCAGCTCTTTTTTGTAGCTACTTTCATTTTTTGGAGCCTGAATTAGATAAGAAGGAGAGGATTCAGTCCAGGTAGAGAGCTAGGTACCCAGGCCCATGTTCCAGTCAGTGGAGATCTGGCTAATGAAGCCAGTAGAGACCTTTTTGGGTGACCAAATATGAGTATCTACTGTGAGATGCTTGGTTGCTATACTCTGTTACAGATTTCACCAACTACAGTGGACAGTGGGCAGCTAGCTGACACATAGACACTCACGTTTAGATATTTTAAAACGCCAGATGAAGACCACCCAAAGCAACGACTCCCTCTCTGCTCCCACTTTGCACGCTCTCACAAGCTGTTAGCTACCCTACATTACAGACTCTGCTGAGTCATACAGTCCAACGTTGACTTACTGCGAATTCCTGCCTAAAAACACTACAAAGCAAATGAAGCAAAAAAAAGTATTCTGCCAAAACTGTCCTAGAGCTCACTGTCTCAGTGACTGTGTAGAACTTGCATCCTCCAAAATTAGCTCACCCATCCCATGTGTCTCCTACTGGCAACTTCATCATTCAGTTCCCCACGGGGATCCTTTCTGTCAGATCCCGCAGTCTCAGTCTCTCCCCTTTACATTTGCTGTGCCTGGAGAAAGACTCAAACTCTACATGCCGTGTTTCCCACCCTCTTTCCCTACAGGTGGTCCATCAGAGATGGACTCTGACCAGATGGACCTCTGGCCTGAGCTCAGGATCTCCCTGTGGTGCTCCTCACAAGAGTATCATCAGTCCTGCCATGATGACCCAGCAGCCCAAACACGGCAGTTGTAAAGGGAATACAGTCCAGTTGGATGTATAGACATCTCAGGGGAGATGTGTCTGTGTGGGGAGATTTGAGACAAGGTGACTATGATTTACAAACACCTGCTCTCCTATAAGGCTGGCAATTCCTGGATAATTTTAATTCTGCCAGACGCATCCGCTCTTGAACTGGTTAATTTAATCTCTGCTTCTTTGAACTCACCATCTTGCATGTTAAGGAGAACTATTTTTTTTTTTTCCAGAAAGGAATTCCACGTAGGTGTTAGGCATTTCTTTAATTAATATACAGTAATAAAAGAAAGCCTTCTCCTTATATGCTCTGAGGCTAGCAGCCTTTTGAAGCAAGTACTTTAAATGAGAGGCTTGTTAGGGAAGCACAGCTGGAAGCTCTTACAGACCTAGCAAAAAAAGAAGTCTTCTTTAAAGGAAAACATACAGGTCAAGATTTGCAAAACTGGCTAATGACTTTGCATACCCAACTTGAAAGACCTTACAAGAAATGTGGCTTTTGGCAGAGAGGGTTTTGAAAGCAAATGGAACACCAGCATCTGCTTTCTGAAAGTCAGACCTATTTAACACCCAGCGAGCTCAGCCGTGATACAAAGGCAGAGAGACACACAAGGGGGATCTCCATGGAACTGTCACGAAGATGGAAAGCAGAGAATGTGCTTATGCTTATTTCTTTAAAAACAGAGACAAACACGAATTAAGATTTCATCTAGACAATCTATTCTGTTAATAAATCAACCCCCAGCCAGCCCAGTATAATGAGTTGGCAGCCCAAGAGCACCAGGGAGAGAACGGTTTGTTTCTGCACCTGGATGGAGTCCTATCAAACTATCCCAATTATGAAGAATTTCTCACCGGGACTCACATCTTCAAGCACATCCGGGAGGTCTGATCTCCCTTCTCACACTCCATTTTGAATGGATCTGTGAGTGGTTCAGCCTACATGTGCAGTCCAGTCCCTGGATCCACCCCAGACATGGGGAAACTTCATAGGTCAGAACCTGAAGTCTTCATGGCTCAGAATTCCTACGGACTGTAGTGGAATATTTTTCCCCTTGTTTTCTTTTCACAGATCAAATGGTGCTTTCCCACTTATGTATAACTAGAAAAAACAATTTAGTGCCAGATACAAGCATCAGCTGCAAACCCTGAGGGCTGAGGTATCCACTAGAACATGCTCCACCTAATGAAGCAAAAGGAACTGAGCCTCAGAATCTGCATAAGCATGCTCAGCTTTGGCAGAAGCCAGCACAGGTGGCCGCAGAGAAAAAGCGCACCAGCAAAAAGGAAAAAGACTATCCAAGTGAGAAAGAAGTGTGTTCTGTTTACTGAAGTCATCTGTATCATCATGACCCTGGTCTTTAGGTATTTGTAATTCCACAAGCATGCAGTAAATAAATCAACTGTTTGCTCCATTTCACCAAACCATGTTGTTGGGATCATGTTCAGGGCCACCTGCCTGCTCTCAGACTAACCCTGGGCAGACAGCAAACACGGGGCAGAAAACATACTGCCACGCAGCACTGACACCTTCCTGGAGCCGGCCAAACACAGTCTTCATTCTTATGTTATTTTAATGCTCTTGTCCACGTGGAGTCCTTTGGGCTTTAGTAAACCAGCGCTCATTTTCCTTTTTGAATCCTGCACTGAGGGGCTTGCTGCTCAGATAAATCCCTTACACAATCTTTGTTATTGATGTACTACATGCATTTTGCTGTGTACCTAATGAACATTAAAAAAAAAGGAAATCAGAGGGTAAAAATAGCTAAGTGCAAGCCAAGGAACTTTCTTCAAGTTATTCTAAGTCTGGCAGGTATGTATTTCTTTGCCAGTAACTAGACAAGGTGTACCAATAAAATGTATAGGAGGGACTCTGGGGAAATACTGATACGCAGACTCCCTTTCTTTTCTCTTTTTTTTTTAAGCAAAACTGAAGTGTCTGAGTTAATCTGAGCCTGCTCTGCTGCACCTTGAGGACGACTGATTTCACTGGCAGTAGCAGGGAGAACATTCAGGGGACCGCAATTCTCCACACGCAGGGTTTATATAGCTGCCCTGCTCTGCTGGGCCGGCTCACATGCCTCTCCCAGGGCGTCCACCTTCGTCATCCCTACTGGATGCAGGGCCGGCTGCCAAACGGCTCCTCAAAATAGACACAAAGACCAAACAGTGATGAGGGACACAGTGACACGGTGGGGAACTCAACCAACCTAACTCTCCTGAATCACCACTCTTGAGACCCTCAAAGGCAAGCACTGAGCCCTGGTCCCGCCGCTCAACCCACCTGCGTGATCCAACACAAGAAACTCATTCTGGAAGGCTGTGCAAGTTCTGGGGACCACTGGGTAAAGGGGGCATAGGACTTACTGTGGGATGCTTAGGGGGAGTCTTGGGATCGAGCAAAAGTATTTAAGGCTTATACAGGACTTATGAGATGTTTAGGGGAAGGACCAAGAGAGTGGAAGGGAGGAATCTAGGTGGATGGGAGAAAACAAGTGCAGGAAAATGGAGAGAGGATCAGGTGGGGAATAAATGAGGCCAAATAGTGTGCAAGCAGGAGGCTGGTCAGCACACTGGTTAACTCTGTGCCAAATTACCTCCACTGTCCTACCTAAACCCTGTTTCTAACTGTTTTCTGTGTGAGTGTGCTCTCTGTTCGGACAGCATGCATGCGTGACCCATCAGCAAAGTTCAAGCCAGAGCAGCTGGTCACTAGGGTGGACTGAGTCCTGGATACTGGAGAGGCCAAGGGTCTGGGAGCAGCTCACAGGGAGGCTGAGGGGCTCCGGGCTGGCAAGACTAGGTGGGAGCCAGGTACTAGAGGTATCCCTGACATAGGGTTTTCCCTGAGCATTGATCCCCAGAAACGCAGTCTGGCTGTTTTTTGTCCTCTCTGTGGCCATCTGTCCTCCCATCACGCTAACCTGTTCATGGCTGGCCACATGTATATATACATGTTCTGAATTTGTGGTTAGCCTTGCTATTGGCAGAACAAGGGAACAGGGATACGGAGCAGCTGCTCACTGCCATCGATGGAGAAATCCCCTGGCTCCTCCAGCCCACTGGATTTAGCTGCTCAAAAGCACTACCAGGAAAAAGGTGAAGAAACGAGGAAACTCACTTCACCTTTTTGACACAAAGGATCACATCTGAAGTGCTACACATCACAGACGATCACATCCAATTTTACCCAGTCACCCGAGTCAGCTTTGTTTGACTCATGTTGGATATACTTTCCAGAAAGGCTGGTCCAAGGGAACCTTCCTGGATTGCATTTTTGAACATGCATAACAGGTCAATGCAAATATCGAATTTTGCCATCTTCCTCATGGAATCTCTTTCCAGTTCCCAAATACAGCCCTTTCAACTACCCCCTTGGCAACACTGGCACAAACATGCCAATGATGTCAATCTTCCAGACACTCTGACGAGTTGTGCTCAGACAGGTCCACATACATGCAAAGGAGCAAGGAGATTCAAAGCCAATTTCAAAATCATTGTCACCATTCATGTTAAAATGCTGGAATTTTGAAAGCCAGAGATCAAGTACTTCATTATGGAAGCAAAAAATATCAATAAAGTGGTTTTCCAGTTAAATACATCTACTGTGGAAGACCAAGGATGGTCACACAGGTACCATGTAATAAAATGACACAGACTATTCACCCCGTTTTCCAGACAGTTTTGGACAAAGCATCACACCATTAATATCTGGCAACCAATTACTGGGTTTTAAGCAAATCTTTGGCGTTTTTCCATGGCTTTTACTGTGCCAACAAAGCTGTTCCAGAATCTTTTCAGGAGGGACCTATGTTATGTGGCAGCCAGTAATCTTTATGGTAACACTGCAATGAAAATGTCGCTTACTGTAATGAGCAGAGATCATAAGTTAAGCCCCCAGCTACCTTTCTATTATTTTTCATTACAGTCTTTCTGGGTTTGTTATGCTTCAAGAGTACTCAGGGAATTACACCAAACTAGGCTCACTAGTCAGCTCTTCATTACTCAGACCACACTGAAACTGAGCAATCAGCAAACTGAACCAGCTCCTGAGGTAACACAAGACACCAACATTTGTTTGACTATTTACCATTTCTTTTTTAGCTTGTCCTCTTTCTTAAAGCTCTGTTCTGTAAAACAAACTTGCCTACAGTTGGAGGCAGTTCTGAAACAACAGGAAAATCACATAGTATTTTTTCATGCCATTAACACCTTGAATGAAGGGTTGGGCTTCCTTTCCTCTACCAGAAACAAACTGTGATATAGTCATGTTTTCCTGACAGCAGTGGTTTTCCTAGATTTGTGTTCCATAGTGCTGGATGAGCTGGGTGAGACAAGAAGCCTCACTTGCCGTGTGAATCCTTGCCCCAGCTCGATTGCAGATTTTTACATTGGCTTCCTTCTCTCTTGCAAAGCAAAAGCTGACCATCCCTTTGGAAACCAGCAGTCACACCTGTATCAGTAAGTTCTGGTGTCATCCAATCCGCACGACTTCCCAAGTTGCTTTCCCTGTCTTTCAAGGCCACAGTGTGAAGAACATAGAGCCTTTCGAAAAGCTTTCTTCTTCCTTGACGTCTGTCAAGATGAAACGGCAGCGTAGTGTCAGCCTGATTTTGATTTCAACAAAATCAATACAAGTTTTGCTTCTAATTTTGGTGGGTGCAAGGTTTGGCCTTTAATGTCATGCAATCTATTCCTGACAGCCGAAAATCCACTAGTGCACACCGTGCAGCACGGGCTATCCCATGAGATAGCCTCCTCATAGTCTTCTTGGAAACCACCTACATTTCTTATTTTAGCTCTCTCCTGAACAGAGTGACTTGGGAAGTGCAAAGACCTCTTGATTACGTAAGAATTACAACAGAGGTTTCATAATAATTTGCATTGTAATTAGCGTTAGCAACTGAGACGCATCTTGGAAACTGTGCAAAAACAAATATGGCTTTATGATGTCAATCAAACAGCATGTCCTTTGTTATTTAGATCATCTGCACACGGCCATTATTATCCATGCAAGCAAACAGGCAAACTGTACTTGCAGTACAGCTCACAAACCACAAACTCCACAGCAACATATGAACAACATCTAGGCTGGCTCCGAACGCTGGAGTGAAAATTACGTCTTCTCATCAAGTGCTAGTAATAGCTAGGGCCAATGAGTCACTCTGTAAACTTCTTAATGCACGCATTAACCAAAATAGTTTCTCTTACAAGGAAGGTGGGATTATGCATACCGATATGGTCTGTTCTTGCTGAACATCTTTTTGCTGTAGGTAGGCAGCACTCATCCAAAATCACTGGTGCTTACGTACGCTCATGACTTAGAAGAACAAATATGGAACTTTTACTTAAAAGGACAAGAATTAGTTTACTTGATCATCAGACATTTGCAAAAGGCACCCACGGGAGCCTTCAAGAGCGATGCAAATTAAACCAGTGGTTGCACCTACTTCTGGGCTGGAGGAAAAGGAACGTGGAGTTGAACCCACTCGCACTGAATCAGTCTAAGGGCCACGGTAGCAACAAAGGCAGAAAGAGTGCAGCAACGGGGAGACAACCCCCAAGCTGCAGACCTGGGAGGATAAACTGTGAGACATCTACTCTGTGTCTTCTTCGAAACATGTTGTAAAACACACTGCAGGGAGGGCAAACATGGTCCTTGGACTACTGTTCTTACTTTCTGGTTCCTCAACACGCAGGCTACTAACATGTTTGCCAAATCCCAGCCTACGCACACAAGGCTGCAAACAGGCACCTCCTTACTTGTGAAGCCGTCCTAGTATTCCCCCAAGCTTGCGGCGTGGAGTGGATTTATGAGAAATGCCAGTGCAGGAGTGGGAAAAGCAAAGTGGCAAAAGATTTATCAACAGCTCTCTGTCACCAAGAAAGCACTTCATTAGCCTGTCAATTGTACAGTGTCTAGGAGATATGTTTATTGACAACTCACTGCCAATTGATCCAACATCTATATAAAAAGCTCTTATGCAATGAGCTTGCTGACTCACATGATCATGAGATCTATAGAGAACTAATAGCTGTATTAAGCCCCAAATTTTTCTAATGTTTAAACAAAATGAAACCAGAAGTGGTAAAATCCCACCGACATCTCAGCAGTTAGGCCATATTCACTGCTTACAGTAAAACATTTGAAAATGAGATTCATTTTTGACACACTTCATAAGTGGGGTATGAACTCATGGTGAATAGAAGTCTTTATACAAAACACCGTTCTTTAATTCTGTGGCCGTTTGTGCTTATGGATTACTTTTGAAATACAGGGAGTCTGCATGTTCTACTCCCTCAACTTAGCATGGAAGTACCCAGTGATGTTCAATTCTGTACGCCAACCAGCTGCTCTGTGCGGTCTGGTCCCTCGGCCTCTCATCGGGTTAGGATAATGCTGCGAATGGCTAATTGATCCTGCAGTGGCTTTAACAACTGGCAGTCACTTCACAGAGCCAGCAGCACTCCTGCAGTGCACATCCTCCTAACCCTTACTTGCTTTGCTTTGTATTACCTGTTTTATCACTTCATGATAAGGCAGCGTCAAAGACAGCAGGAGTAACCTATTCTGGCATCTCCATCTGGCACTATTTATCAGACTTGTGCTGCTCTGGTGGATTAGTTTCAGATCCCTGTTGGCAGATCAAAGGCTGCAATAATAACCACAAATCAATCCCTCTTTAAGGCCTAAAACATCTTCTCCCTCACGTAGGATGCCTCATTTCTTCACCATCCCAGAGCCCTTATAAATACCAGCTTTGCCTAGACACAACAGTTGTATGCAGATACTCAGGCCCTGGAGAATTTGGCGCTGTGTTTTCGGCTGCTTTCTCCTATTTACTGACAAACAAACTGAGCAGCATCACTAGAGAGGGGCTCATGTAGGTTAAACATTTGAGCTCCCGAAAGTCAGAAAGCTGCTTGGTGCCAAAGTGAGGACATACAGAGAAGATGGCTTGCTTCCCTCAGTCTTATCTCAGGTAACGTATTTTCCAGCAGCACCCATCAGTGAGACAGTGCTGTATTTTCACCGAAGCACCCAGCTACCATCAGGTCATTGCTCAGTGCCCTAAGCCAACCAACAGATGTTTTCAGCGAACGTGTTCAGATACAGAATAGATGCAGCCCCAGTTGAACAACTACACTGTGGGCAGGTTGCTTTCTCATGGTGTTTCCAGACAGCTTACCCACTCGATTAGCACATGCTCTAGAAAACAGGACTCAGAAGAAAGAGGATTCTTGAGATTTGAGATCCACGTGGCTGCTCCAATATAGGGGGAACATCTGGTCCCTTTTGCAACAACTGTGCTTCCATTCTTGAGATTGTGCTTGAATTCTTGATGCTCACCTGTTAGGTCCTAGCTAAAGGCAGTGGTAGTTAAAATATGACTCAAGGGCTAGGCATCAGCTCTCTGCCTCGCTATGCTTTACTGGCAAAATGAGATTTTTACTGCAAGAGAAGTAGCTTTTGGTTGCACCCTCTCCGTAACACCTTACGGTGACAAAGCTGTATTTACCATGGCAGTTCCCTAGGACTCAACTCACCCAGAGATATTGTGGCAAGAAAAAAATCTGTAAGTCGGGTTTTACAGAACAGCTATTATGCTGTAAAAGGTATACCTGCATGGGCAGTGAAGACATCAACTCTTCCTCTTATCTTTCTTTAAGTCTTTCAGTCTTGTAACTTGCAGTTTGAACTATGTCTCTGAAGAGACTGCAACATCAGCTAGAATAGCAACAATTCAACATCCCTACATTCTGCTTAAAATGAAACCCAGAGATAAAGAGTGAAAATGACAGCTGCTTAAAGATCTTCTGAAATTCTTAAGAAAAAAAATGTATCAATTAAAGGCAAACAGCCACAAATCCTCTGGTGCCAATAGTGCATACCAGTAAATTTGCAAAGGCCAGAAAGACCTAATATTTCCCGGTTATCACATAAGGGGCCAACAAATATTTTGTCCTAAAATTCTTTTGAATACAACTCTAAAGTACTTTGATCCTGATTTTTTCAGTGTTCAATTGAGATACAGTTCCATTCGACTGTTTATCACTGACAATTTTTTTACTATACACATAAAACTAGAACATTATCTCAACATATGGAAAATGTGGATAGTACATATTGCTCATAGCTGCACATAATTTTAAGAAGAACTGTAACTGCACTATTTCTAGATAATTTTTAAACTATGACAAAGATGCATGCTATTGAAGAAAAATGGCAAGCCTATAAAAAGCTATGTGTGTTTGAGTCAAGTATAGAGGGTAACCTTTTTTTCTTACAGTATGATTCTTTCACATGCTAGTGTCAGTAGGAAGTCAGAAAGATTAATCAAAGATCAAGAAAAAAGACAACCCTACTCCTCCCCCCTCCCGTCACTGAGCTTAGAAAAATATCCTAAAAAGAAAAAAAAATTTACACTGGCAGCTTTTAAGACAGTTTAATAAACCTTGGGGAAGGCCTTAGTGTTGAATTTACCTTCCCGGTGGTACCTAAAGCATTGCTACTAAAGCAATACAATAAAGTTTATGAACTTGTCTTTACTGCTGTGTAATTTATCTTTGAGAAATGGTACTATGGTGAACAACTGCTCTCTATGAATCTCTTTTGGGCAGCAGCAGACTGCAGTTTTTATCACAGCAAGTAAACTGGCTCAAGATTGAACTCCAAACCGAAATATACGTCACATTTTTTTTATTAATGAAAAATACTTAATTCAAAAGTTAAACACTGCTATACTCCACTGTTTTCTTATCCACTACGTCAACTTCCCAACTAAAGTGTTTTTGAGACACTTTACACTGAAAATCAAAAGAAACAAATCCAGAATCACTCATATTTCTTTCTATTCAAGAAACTTTTGCTTTTCTTTTTTATTAGTTTCCTGCCTAATGAAAAACAAATATATCCCTTCACAAAAACAAACTAACAAGCAAAACCACTCCCCTAGCCCCAACAAAACCACACAGCAAATTAAAAATAAATTTAACCAAAACTCAGCAACCAAAGCCAAAGATACACTGACTTCACTTCTTCACCTGGTCTAGTACTCATGGTATAGTTGGCTCAGACCACTTTCCAGCAGTGTAGTTACACTGCTCTAGAAAATGGTTATTTTCAGGGTGCGTGCCTTCAGTCAGGTCAGCAAGTTAACATGACCACGCAGCTGTTTGGTCATCAGATTTAAGGTGATGGAGGCATGGGAAACCCTAGCCAGAGGGAAAAGGTAAGAGAAAGAAAATAAATCAATCCATTTTTGTCATTAAAAAAACCCCCACAAATTAGATGGTATAAATCAAAAGGTGTAACTACACAGGGGGACATGCATACACGTTGTGGAGGAAACCTCGTTGTCACTCAAAGCCCACAAGCCCATGCAAAGCTGACATAATAAAGAGTGCTTAGGAACCAGCACAGTGGAAGGGAGAGCCACAGATCAGGGGTCAGCCAGGATCTCCTGCCAAGGAGGTGTTAGATCCGTCCGTACAACAGCTGTGTAAGAAAACTGGCAGATATTCAGTGCAGCCTGGAAAAAACACCTGCGCTGAGGGACTGATGACCTATGAATTCTGGAGGGTAGTTTTCCTCCCTGGATGTTACGATTGCTGGCCAAGCGGCTTTTCTCCATGTGTTTGTCTATTACAAGGTAATTTCAGGACGCTGGATTATTTGATGAATTCTAACATTTCAGGGAATGTTCTAGGCAACAGGCAATGTCACATTGGTTTTGGTGAAAACAAGAAAACAAAAGGGGAAAAGTACATACACACACGGCGTTTGTGACCTCTTGCAGTCAGTTAGCAGACTGCAGCTGTTTCAGCCATCCAGATCTGTGGGTAATGGCCTATAGATCAAAGAGCCAGTAGATGGCTACCATCTTTGCCAGCGTTAATGATCCCCCCCTCCTTTCCTCCATAACCTTGCAGCGCTTGCTCCCAGTACAGTTTAGAAATGCTGACACCCAGAACAAATTGCTTCAGGGAGAGAACGAAAGCACACTAGGGAAAAGATGGAAAAGAGGAAGGAAGAGCTATGAGGACAAAAGAGGTGTGAAGAGACACAGAAAGCTTTGTGTATGGAAAAAAAGCAAGGGAAAAAGAGGACAACACAAGCATATTGCAAGAAACACACAGGCAACTCTCACTTTGGTCAAGAAAGGGAGCATGGAGTGAATGAAAGAATGGATGAGTGTTAAGACCGTGTGAAGTCAGGGAGCCCTTACGGTACAGAACAGAAGAACATGGAGGGTCCTTGGCTGATGCAAGGAGCACATCCCTCAAATGCTGTGCAAGTTCTCCTTAGTCTGTGTTTTCACCATCATTACTTCAAGACCACGCACATGCAGCATGAACACAGACTGCAGCAGACCCTTCCCCATTTAAACATACATGGTGCTCGTCACTTCTTCACATCCATCTTTCGGTCACATTATCTCCTTTAATGAAAAAATAAATGTTGCAAAAGGGAAGTATTAACATAGCCAATGCCAAGGCCATTAATTTTAAAAACGCTATTTACTTTGTATCAGAGCAGTCATATATCTTGATCTTGAGCAGTTCTTAGCCTTGTCCAGATTCTGATTCCATGCTATGGAGACAAACTCTGCCCTGACTCTCCTTCCTGCCCATGATTCATTAACTTGACATCTTTAGTACTGCACCCACTTGATGGGCTTCATGTATTTAGTAAAAGACAATAATTCTTATTAAAGCAAAAATGAGTTCTTCAGTGAAAATCCTGGAGAGTGACTTACTGTGAAGTATGGACACAATACAGCTCAAACTATCTGCTTGGAGAGAGAAGTCACCTGGCTCCAAATAAAACAGTTGGCCTCGTGCTTTGTGAGAAATTCACAGCTCCATGGAGAGAGTGGGTGGGTCCCCAGCCTTGAGGGATCAGCACTAGGTCCAGTGAGCTGCTTACAAGTATCTGGCTTGAAGATCCATGTTATATCCTAATTACACAGAAGCAAGACCCTCGGGAAGAAACCCACGCAGGTAACTCACCCTCCTAATCTGTTCCCCTGACACAAACCAACCATAGGTGTCAACTCTGCATTTTCCCCAAATCAAAAGAAAAAAACTACGGAGAGCACAAAACTACTGCCAAAGCACGAGGAAGACGTCAGCCCATGGCTACTCTCTGTAGTTTATTTGATTTGGCAAGAGAGCTAGGCAGCCAGGGCGGGACAGCGCGTGGAGCTTCTGGGATGTGAGGGTGGCCCTCTCAGGGCACAGAGGATCTGGGAATTCTCTCCATAGCAGTCACTGTTAGAATTCAACCCAGTATTTTCAGGACCAGGAAAGGAAGCAGAAGCAATTGCCCTGTCAGGAAATGTGCCAAAAGATAACTTGGGAATAACCTGCATATGTGAACACAAGGTGGGTTTATTTCCAGACCAGGGGCAGCACCTCCCCATCCGTCTGAGCCACGACTTCTGTCGCTCGCCAGCAGCCGCCGGGCGACCTTGCTCGGTGCTCTGGTGCACTCATACCCCATTGCCACCCCCCTGCCCAGCGGGGCGCTCTGGCAGACGTCACATGCTAAATTAGCATTACTGAAGCCCCAGCTGATATTCTCTTCAAACTCCCCTGTTCCCCCGCCTTTCTCGGTCACTATGGCAACACCCATCATCCTGCAAACAGCACCAGCCGACTGGGGCTTGCTCTGCGCTCATTCATCTCAGCTGTTTCAAGAGCTGCCTCTTTTCCCCTGTGCAACGTTTCTAAAAACCGAGTTTTTTACTCCCTGCTGATGTCCCCACACCTTTGACACAGTTCCACTGCCCTGTGTCGCAAACCCGCAGCTGCCCCCAGTGCGGTCCCACTCCAGTCTAGGTAAAAGAGACAAAATCAAACCCAAACACAGAGCAGGTTGTGTGAGTATCTCTAAGCAGACTGGAGGCAGACCAAGGACCTTCCCTTAAAAATCCTGGTTCTTGTGAGCAGCTTTCCCTTTTAAAAGCTGTCCCTGCTAAGTAAAGGCATTGAATATCAGCTGTAGATAGCCAAAATAAAAACAGTGTGGCAAGGACAAAATAGCAGGGCTTTTCTTTGATTGAGATTTTTTCCAGGATACATCTTCCTTACTTGCTATTTTGTTTAATTGGGCTGTGACTATATGTTATTATTCCTCACATCACACCCATGCTGTACTTACGTTAATCCTGGCCTGCGAGAAACAAGAAGATTTCATTTAACTTGATTCGATTCTTACTGATTTTTTACTGTATTATTGAAATATTATTTCAGTGCTGGCAACTTTAGATCACATATTCTCACAGCCTTTCTGAATGCTATTTTATTTATTTGGAAATTTTTTTTAGTAAGGAGGGGAATACGCTTGTGGCATATTTTTTAATTCTGCGAGAGCACTGAAGAACAGGCCAGGGGTTCACAGCTTCAAGATAAAATAATCAGCACATAAAATAGAAACAGTTTGAAGGAAGAAAGATGCTTTTTTGAAAGAGTCTAATTTTTGCAAAAATTAGTTTAATCGTACTGCTGTTTACGTGTATAGGGATAAAAACTACACATGCTACAATGGGAGATCCCTAACTTCTCTCAATACATGGGAGAAAACAGCATTTTCTTTCAGAAGGAAAAAGTCATTTTCGTTGAGGCAGTATATAATTTTCCACACACAAATGTGTTCATCCAAACCCAACCTACATGTCTCTGTACCTTATGCTCAAATTTTCTCTCCCTGCATTCAATACATTAAGTGCTGCCTGACTCCCACCTCCTGAATTCAGCAAAAAATCATTTTTTCCTTCAAAAAAACACACCCTTTGAAATAGAATGTATTCTTATTGTTATAGCCTGCAAGTTAAGAGTCTGAAAACAGCCATTAGTTAACAACCTACCCATTACTCTGTAAAGCGTTAACATCGCGTGAGCCACTGCTGCAAGGAAATTGCCCAAAGTAAAGGGCAGGGCACACTCCCTGATCCACTTTCTTCTGGAGAACAAAAACGTTTTGGGGGTTCACCACTCAAAAAGCCTCGTTCTTTTATCCTCTCGTGCCAGCTAACCTTGGCTAGCCAGTCAATAAAAGGGTGGGCCACAGTGCGGCCAAGGGTTTAGCATCCCTGCAGACACTCAAGCATCTAGGTCAGCGTCTAGATCCTGGAAGCTCTGTACCTCTTCTGGAGCCACCCCACCACCCTATGGACAGGGAGATGCTTGAGATTACGCCCCATGATACTTGCACCCTAAAGGCTGTGCAACCCTTATATGCTTGAGCTATCGAGTCAAAGTGTTTGCTAGTTACTGTATTAAAAGAGGGGAGGGGATGTACTGAAACTTGCACTTTTGTAGAAGCACGTGGAAAAGAGACGATCCAAAATTACTCAGAATCATTTCAAAGCCTGTTAGGCTCAAGCTATGGCTCCAAAATAATACGATTCAAGTAATTCAAAGTAGTCACAGAATTTAGCAATACAGTGGTATTAAGGGAAGTGCGGTCTACCCTAAGTAAACATGGTGAACCAAAATCACACAAAGGAAGCACGAAGTCCTAAGAGTAGGACAAGCAAGAAAATACAAGTTGGTTGTGCCTTTGACATTTGCCCATCGTCCCTCTCTCCCACCCACTGATTGGTAATGGGAGGAAAAGGCAGCCAATATCCTTTTATATCCTTTGATTATTAGCTGTCCTCGATTTCTGCTTTTACTAAATTCTCCATTTTTCTGTTATTGCTGCACTTCCTCCTATCTCTTCCCTTTGCCTAATCAGCTGATTCTCCTCATTCATCTTCCCTGTCGAGAATCTTGGCTCTTCCCATTTCTCTTCCCTTTCCAGCTCATCAGCCTTCGCCTTCTTACTGGTCTTCCTCCTCTACCATTTTTCTTCCTTCCTTTTCTTGTTTCTCATCATTTTTTTTATATCGGATACTCATCTTTCCATCTGTACTCCCTTTTTGCCTCTCAGGTGGTTGGATCTGAATAGCAGTGATTCTGTTTTGAGACATTTAAGTAGGAAAATTAATGACTCTTCTTAGTATTTTCCTCAGCAGATGGACACACGCTACACAGAGGGGATCTGCTATAACGTGTTTTAAGATATTTCCCTGAATCCCATATCATTGTTCAAAAAAACATTTTAAAAGTATTTAAAAAGGATTTCATATGAAACATTTCACATAAATCTTTATGGGAATTGCAATAAGTTCCTTTTTCTTTTTTTCCTTAAAAAGTAGGCATGAAATAAAAGTTATTACTGACATCTGTCATATTTTAAATTCCTTTATAAAATTCAGTAGTGGCAGCAACAGATGTAGCATAAAACACTGTGAAACGATCTCCTTAATAGAGCATCCTTTATGGAAAGCAGCTTCATCATTGACAGTCATTTAGTAACACAGGAGGCAGCTTCCCAGAAGATATTTGCTGCTGTTATATTAGAGGTAATTAAACTATAAGGTGATTTATTTCTTTGCAGTCATGTAATTGAACTTTCTAAAGCCATTAATGATACCTTATGAAAGTATCAGCAGATACGGAACACGATTACCCCCAGCAAAATTGTGTTTACAACACATAGAGCCACAAAAATTCTACAAAATGCCATTTATTGGCAAAATATTAATATATTAAGCCACAATGGACTGGGGACTGAGGGCAGAAATGCTGCCACCAAACGTATGTCTCTCCTTCACCCTTCCCCCAGCTCTCCTTTTGCTATGATTGACAGTGATTTTCTGATAGTAGGCATTATCTCCAGCCAAGAAAATCTGTGTACATAAAAAATAGTTTTACATTAGTCCTATTGCAGCACTATTGATTACTAAAGGAAGCTGTAGGCAACAAAATATTTATATTTACAAAAAAATTATGTGTATTTAAGAGTGGAGAAAAAACCTTATGTATAGAAATTCAAAGGAGTATCAATATCTCGCATATTTTCCCCACCATATTAACTAATCCAGCAAAAAAGATCCTTGATATGTCATTTGCTGATTGATGAGCACAGAGAGCTGAGACCCGAGCACGGAATTTTATTGCTGAAGACATTTTCATCTGCAGCCAAATCACCAGGGAAACACTTTGTCAAACAACTTCATTCTGCAGGGAGACTTTGTGACAATATTGGCAACTTAAGAATTTGTTCTGGTTTTCCCGATAGCATCTACCTGTCCATGTTGAGAAATATTTACAGTAGCACTGCAATTCATGCAGATGACCAGCTTAAGACCCGGGAACAAATGTTTCACATTTCATTGCAACAATATGTAAAAAATAGATGCTTGCAAGCTCTATTTTTTTTAATATCTATCTCTTTATCTATCTATATATGATCCAATATATTTTCGGCAGTTAAATACCAAACCCCTGTACTCTCACAATAACTGATCTTATATTGAGCATCTGCAGGGCTACAAATTGTTACTTGTTTTCAAGAGCTCAAATACCTCTTTTACCCTTTTTTTTGTTGTTTTTTTAACATTTTTTTTCCAACTGGGGGAACTGAATCTAACAAAATGCTGTTAACTTTTATACCATCTGGTTAAGCAAAATGTTAGGCTTCCACTAGGACGCCATGGGTTAATACATCCACAGTCTCATCCTCTTGCTGCTCCCAAAATTGCTAAGGAATCTGAGTCCTGCTGATTGTCTTGAAGCTTCTAATTATTTTGTGTTGAATGAAATTCCCAGGTTTCACAATTTTTAACTGCAGTGGCAGCAAAAGTGACCTACTATGAGATTTTCTCAGCTAAGTAACAGTTATTCGGTGCTCTCAATGGCTCAGCTACGCTGTCCACAATGGGCTAAACCTGGTAAATCCAGAAGCAGATGGCCCCAATCAGGATTTATGTATAAAACTGTACATACAATTCCTTTTTCCATAGATGAGCATAAGAAAACAAACAAACGGCCAAACAAGATGGTTAAGACTACCTGGCATGTGATGGAGTGGGGGAAGCGAAGAGCGTTACTATTTCTCTGCAGGTACAGGGTTAAAGTTTCTCCTTGGGATTTTAGGGTTAAATCCTCCAAGCCTCATTGATAATTCTGCATCTGAAAATGGGGGGTTAAGCTGAATAATCATAATTTTTCCCAGAGAAGTTTCCCTAGTTACTGCGATGCCATTTTACCCGGGCAATCTGCCAATGGCATTGTTCCATTGGCTAATTTAAAGGATGGGGATCGAGTGTTTAATACTAGCTGCCAGTCAGCTTGCAAATAAAAAGGCTTTCATCCAGCACTGAGCATCCATTTCCACCATTCCTATCGCCACAGGATCCACTCAAACCCCCGCTGCTGACCCATCTTCTTGATCTGCCCTTCGGAAACACACACAAAATTACGCTTTTTAGAAAAACCACCATGCCACGTGTATACTAAACAAAAATAACATGCTGAAATATGCTCTGAGCAGGTTACCACCAACTTCATTACTTTCTCTTTTCATATACAAACACATTTTAATAGTTAGCTCTTTTGAAACGTATTTGTGTCCCCTACTCTTACCTGAAACCCTCAGATCAAGTGCCACCTCAGACAAATCATCCCCTTTGTTTCCAGATAAATTCTGGCAGGGATGAAGGCTGAATGATTTGCTGCGAGATTTTAAAATTGCAATCTTCATACCTGCTGTTTCATTTGCTTTTTTTTTTTCATAAAAGCTGAATTAAAAAAACCCAACACATTCTTTCCTACACCATGAACAGCTTAGTAAAAACAAGTGGGTGGGTCTTTTATTGGCTAAATTACATTGTGAATAGAGCCATGTGCCTAATGCTCTTGTCTGAGACCATCTACACATCTTTCTAAATGACAGCTGTGCTCTTCCTTACAAGGGACAAGTCCCCAGCACTAAGCTGCTTTTGCAATGGGTGGTGAGGGGGGAGCCCAGTGCCCTGTTCACTTGCCCTCGGTGTGAAAGGTAGAAATGATTCCTCTGGGAATCAGCCTGACACTGCTGGTGTTTTCCTAGCAGGTCATTTATAAAAAAATTTTTCCCCTGGATCTCTGCTTTGTGATCTTTAGCTTGTGGTTCTCCAGCTGGTTACTACAGCTTCAAAGTTCAAATGGCACATCAATAAATATAATCCAGACAGCAATGCAGCAGTTCTTGCACTCCAGAAGACAGAGCGCACGAGGAAAGGTTCACAGGACACCTTGTTCAGATGAAGAGGAAGAGCTTTTCCCTTTCTACCAGAAAATATGAATACAGCTTGTTACAGGCACTGCTGCATTAACGTGACAGGTTTACAACGCCTGGGCTTGCTCAGTGGTAATGATCTTTCAGCATCCCTGTCAGATCAATGCGTGGCTTTCCTCGGGACTTACTGGAACACTGGTCAGGAGGGAATGCAACTGTGCAAAACAGCATCCAAACCAGACGGCTGCACCAGGAACCGCCAGAGTGAGAGACACGGGGCTGTTTGCAAAGTTCTCTGATTCAGCGTGCTGGATGGACGCATGCCGGCCCCTTCACAGACCACACTGCAGCACAGCTTTTCCTTGCGTTACCTACAATCGTGGAGGATTTTGACCGAATGATCTAGATTTGTTGCAAGTCCTTTCCCGTCACTGGGTGGTAATTTTTGGCAAATGTCTCACCCCATCTGGTCTTTGCCACCAGCAAACAGGAGACAGTGGGAGGCAGTTAAGGTATCGTCCTGAACATACTTTGACAAACTGCAAATGGAAAGAAATCATGCGACATCTCATTACCATAAAAACATGCTGTTTTTTACTCTCTCCTAAACATAAGTGTAGCTACACATAGCTTGATCACAAAGACCTGTTAAAAAACAGAAACAAAACAAAACACCCAGGAAATGACAGCTCAGCTATTACTGTTGGGTAATGAGTCATCTTTTACAGAGCCCGTACAGTAACTTCTTCATTTGAGACAAAAACATGTTTGAGTGGAGGGGGCAGATGAGAAGGGTTTTAATCTTTCTTTTTCATTTTTGTAAACACTTCACTGTTACAATCTAACCTGGTGAAATTAAATTTCAAGACAATATATGTGGTCTTTTTCTTTTATATTTAAGCCATTAAGTTTTAATTCTCTTGCTCTCCTCAAGAGTAACAGCTGTGAAGGGCATTGCCATTAGTCCAAAGGGAGTTCAGAAGGTTCTTCATAGTTCATTCACAGTTACCTTAACCACAGATGCAGGCCATATAAATAAGAAATCATTTCATATTTTGAAAGTATGATTTTTTGGACAGTGGAAACTTTATCCCACAAGTTGTTTCCCAAGGAACTCCATTTTCGCACCTCAGAATTACTAAGGTGAAAACACCTTCTTTCCACGTCGAACACAAGGCACTAACACTGACTGTGTGTGAGTCCCAGACGTGGCTTCACTGACATGATGCTGCCTCTTTCAAGCCTGCCTTCTGTAAGAGGAAAGATATAAATACCTTACCAAATCATGCTAACATTGCTCCACCTCAGGAAGCTGAACCTCAGCTTCTCAAAGAGATGTCAGAAGACTGCTGTGATGGACTTATTACCTAATAACAAGCTTTAGGGCACAAATTTCACCTGAAATGCATCAGTTTAGTCATAAAATAAGGCAGCGTCACAATAATTCAACAGGAACGTATGTTGCCATTCAGTGCACACAATCTCTTAATAATAATTCACCCTCCTGATCCATTTTAAAAGAAAGCAAAAGCCAGAGCACTGGATGGCAAGAGCAGCCAACATCAGGAGGAAATGAACAAAGCTGGTGCCGTCTCCTCATTGGGGTCCCATCGCCGGGGGCAGTTACACAGTTAAGGTGATAACTGAAGAACCGCAAACACTGCATTTTCAATCCTGCTTCAAAACTATTATTTAATCCCTAATATATTGCTGTCTCCATCTGAATACCCGAAATAGTATGAAATTAGGGCTCAGTACTTATTCATGAGATCAAATTTAAGCAATTCTTCTTTTCAGGATTACAGGCTTGATTCTCCTCTCATTTGCTCACGCACAGAAAAGGGGTAATTCTGCTGAGGTCAATGTCAGTGCAAGAAAGGGACGAGTACTGAAAGGGAAAAAGCGATTCCCAGCCAAGGAAGCACAGACAACAGCAAGCAGTGAAGCAGCGGAGCTATGAGTTTCAGCTGCAGAAGACTGCTGAGCCTTATGTTGTTGTATCTTTACGGTTATTCTTACTCATTAAAGCCAGCTCGAATATATTCTGGCATGCTGAAGATCAGACTTTTCTCTGAAGAACAGACAAAAGCAGTATTTGAAGTGTGCTTTGTTTACGTGCCATGGGGCTCATCCTTGCTAGGTGTAAGCTGGAACAGCACTACGGAGCTCTGACCTCTTACGTCAGTGGACAGACAATGAATTTATATTATTTAAGTTTTGAGGTTTTACCCTTTTCTTACATTCCAGGGTAAAAGGTGTAGCCTTTGACATCAACTGTCAAAAGACTATACTCAAGAATTCGATGGATGGACTGGCTATGGTGATAAACAAACAAGTCCACAGATGATTTTGGAAATGGTACCCACAGAATCAAGTCACACTGGTAACACATAGAGTGTGCAAAGACACCAGCAGATTAGATTAAAATCCACTGAAATGCCTGCAAGCAGGTTTAAATTTAATTAACAGGATACAAGATTCAGATGTACAGACATGAACAAAAATAGACAAAATGGAATGAAAGCCTGAAGCTCCCTCCTTTCCCCCGCAGAAAAGAACTGGGGGGGGGGCGGGGGGAAGCCATGGATATTTTACAGGTATGAGTATTAATAGCGTTTTTTTTCTGTTCTGACAGTGACGACTTCTATGACAGACAAGAATACTCTTTATCTCCATAAGGTATCGAGTTAAACTGCCTCTTAGGAAGGCTCAAACATGGATGAGTACCACAGGGTTTGGGGAGTGCCTGAACCTGAAAACCCCTATCAAAATCTTGACAATGAACACCACAGCCTCCCACCTACTGGCAACCAGCCAGACAGATGACGGAACCGCTACGTTTGCACGAAATTTCATCCAGAAGTACAAAGCCGGGATAATAGTACAAAGAAACCTGTCAAGCCAGACAGACAATACATTTCAGACTCGGAAGAGGGACACAGCAGACAAGTCCCGCCGAGCAGCACAGCAAACAGCAGCAGCCGAACGGCCAGGACCAACCACCGCCGGGGATGTGCGCAGGTAACAACCCTTCCCCATACCTGCTCTCACTCTTCTCTGGGAACGACTAATTTTTAACTTGATGGCATCTGAAGAAATCCCACCAGCACAGAAGAAACTTGTTTTGCAAAGTTTAAAACCAATTCCAGCTTTAAGGAAAGGAAAGCATGAGGAGGCCTGGATAATACAATAAAAATGGAGAACTCAGTTTTAGCAGTCTCTGTTCAGGCAGAATTAGCAACTTTGTCCTGTAAGACACTATGGTCAAATGACTTCCGACCTCAGAGGACATGGCTGGCCTTGAGTATTAGATCTATTGCTAACACATGGTGATGCGGCTAGGCAACTTTTTTTAATTAGCCATGCATCCCCAGAATAGAATTCACTTACCAACCGCAAGCTGGAAAAAAGTGGGATACAGAAGGCCACACTGGGCCAGAGGATTCGTCACTGGAAAGATCCCTTTGAGACCGGGTCTATGTAGTATGAAGAAGTATATGCTGGAGCACCAAGACATCTATTAGATTTAAGCAGCCTGTGAGCACTGAAGAATGTGAGGAATCCCTCACACTGCATCTGCTTATGAACTGCTGGGCTTTAAAACAACATCCCTCTCCCCCCTGCCGGGCCAGCCCACTCCCCAAAACACCCCAGCAACTCCACTGAAGCATGTTTCCCCGCCTCTGGGCGCCCATAACGTTCCTTTGGAATTGTCTCAGGGAATTTATCTGCCATGCTTTTCATCACTTCTTAAGTTCTCACCTCCTCTAAGCTGGCAAGTCTATGGCACGACATGAAGGGACTTCAAAGGTTAAAAATGCAGCTTCTAAATTATCTGGATCATGCCTTTGCTGCTTGAAAATAAGCATCTTTTGATGCTTTGAAGAAATAAGCTTCGAAGCTTATTTTGATGCTTATTGAGAATTACTTTTCTCTTTTGCTTGGCTGCTACCGGCATGTAATAACCATCAGGAACACCTGTTGGGGAAACCAGCAACTGCCCCTCAAAAATGCAATGAAATTACCGCTCTTCTGCAAAGGGCATTTTCTGAAAGCTGGCTATTTAGGCCGCTTCCAACCAGCATGAACACTTGTCTCCAGCAGGAAACACAAGAATTTTTCTGTATCAGGATCTCATCTGTTTCTCTGAAATTCCCCAATCAGTACTTAAGAATGAGGTAATTTTTTAATCAAAAGCCTATTCTGTGAGCTGTCTGCCCGCAGGTCCATCTCATTCATCTCTCTGGACATGGGTTTCAGTTTTCTCCTCCAAAGAGGTTAACAGATTGCTGTAATTGGATGCCCCCCAAGAAAAGTGTTTCAAGCTTCTGAAACAGAACCCAGCCCATGCTCTGAGCCATGAAAGATTTCCCCCTTATTAAATATTGCTAACACTGTGTTTTAAGCACTTCAGGGGAAAGTATGATCTAAAGAGTTAATTCACTTGTATCTTGCTATGAGGAGGCCTTCCCCGGCATTCAGGTTAAAACTGTCTATATCCCATTTGTAATAAGCTAAAAAAGAATTACTCTGACTAGTGTATTCAGCTTTTAAACACCTGTAGACTGTTGTGATGCTGTAATTAACTTCCTCCCCTTACGGCATTACCAGCAACTACTACTGCCACAGAAGCACAGCTCCTCATGTGTCTTTTGTTTTATTTGCAAGCCTATCTCCTCAATTATTTTCTAAAATTACTTTATGAAAACGCACGAATAAGAAACGATGTCTTTACTGACCTCTACCCTTGTGAAATCTGTAGCGTATTTTTCATCATTAAAAAGCACACCTGGTTCTGCATTCTTTCTGTGTTTTGTTTTGGGTTTTTTTAGGAAGATTGTAACAAGGTTACAACGTATCTTACTGTAATTAAAACAGGCAGAAAACAAAACAACTTTCAACCAATCATTCATAATCAGTTAAAATGGACGTCTCAACAGCATGCAAAGCTATGTGAAGCGTCATCTTTTCAAAAGCATATTTCTGTAAGTGAAAACCTCATCGAGTGTCACATACTCCATCACAATTAAGACTTCCTGAAGTTTCAATCTGAATTGCCTTATGCCTTTTAATTCTCAAAAGAGTTGAAATATCCATGTAGAATTGGTGGATATTTATTGAGAGGTCGCGTAACACTAAATAACCAAACAAGGGCTGTGACAGCTGTGAAAAAGAAACTATGTGAAAACCCCTAACTACCAAATCAGATTAGACTTTTCAGTATTATAAGCTAAACTGAAGCCTTCCCCATTTTAACAAAACTGCATATATAAACTCTGCACTGACAAAAACTCAATTGTTATCTGTTGATAGCACTCACAGATAAAAATGGTCCCTGGGATGGCCCAGCACCACACAACAGCAACCTACGGTATGCGGAATACGGGGAGTAAGTCCCAGAGCATCCAACACGCTGAATCGAAGATGATACATCTGGACAATACCAGTTAAATCCATAAATACGGTGACTCACTGGAAAGATAATAAGATATCTCTTATTGAATCAGGATGTGCAATGATGGATACCCTAAAGAATGATGGATACGCTTCAGTTAGAGGGAGAATTTCTGCTAGACATAGGGATATCAGAGGCAGATCTGAAAAAAATATTTACAGCCTTCAGATGAAACACAAATATTATATCAAAAGCATTTGCTGTATCACTTAACCCAGGCAAAGATATAAAAACACTTTTAACGTGTCATCTTTTAAAAGCAGATCTTCCAGAAAAATCCAGTTATCCAAAATATGTTTCTTCTATTTCCTGATGATAGAATTTTGAAGCAATGCATTAATCAAAATTGTTTCTAAGAGGTTTTTTCTTTTTCCTTTTTGTTTTTAGGGTTGGGACCGAGTAGGGAGGTAAAAAGGACAACAGACCCATTCATTACGTTACACACATACATACTCTTTTACATACAGACTGTCAAGAAAGTAAAAAAAAAGATCACCATCACCCAGGCGTGAATTAAAAAATGTAATTATATTGAGAGTTCCTGTTTAAAAGGCACCAGAATTACCTGTCACAGCAGACCACTGTTCTACGGGTCTGAGGGACAACTTTGAAAGGCATTTGTCACCGAACCGATTCTCCAGATCTACTGAACCAATTCACACAGGAAAATCATTTAAACTGGCAGCACCTACAATACAATTGGACTGAAAGGAAGAAATATTTGCTCAAAGTTTGAAGTGTGTAGGACATGGGGACCGAGGATGGCAAAAAAAGCTTTCTGAAAAATATTAGAGCAATCAGCTAGGGCTGTTATATCAAGCACGGGGGAGAGCCCTCTGGGAGCAGAAGCACCAGTGAAGCATTTGTCCCACATTAAGCCCTGCTCCCAGTGACATTTCTGTGCGGTGTTATTTACATGCCCAGAAATTCTTGCAGTGCGCCAAACTAAGGGTGCTTACTCGGGAGGAAAGGCTTAATGACAAATGTTATTTCTTGAAGAACACATCCTCCTTAAAAGCGCTGTTTTTAAATCTAACTCCAGATCTAATATATTTACTGGAAAGTCTGCTTGAAAACCTGTGATTTCCCAAAGCCTTGCTTTATGATTGCTCCTCTTCTCAGACAACGTTTTTCAGTGGGTTCTAAAATAGCCCGGTGGCTTCCAGCATAAAAACTAAACATATCTCCCAAAGCATCAAAAAATATAACCAATAGATGAAAACACTCTATCTGACTTTTAAAAATACTGTTGTTGTAGTTACAAATGTGGGAGACGTAAATAATAACTAGGGCCACTAGGTGTTGTTAAAAGAAAACTATTTCATGTCGTTATATGGTTGCTTTGAAGCTTCTATAACTGTCAAAATGGAAGTGAGAGATTTTATGGGTAGAAGAAAAATATTTCTTAAGTTCTAGGTGTTTCAAAACTTGCCTAAAAACCCATATGCATGCTGAACATACGTGAAGACGAGATGGACAAAGGGCCCCTGCGTTATCTAAGGTGCAGACCACAGTTCCAGCAACTACGTGATTTGATGAACAAGTCACCACCGGTACGCTGGGCTGTGGAGCTACAGCTCGTGAGCTGCTCCCGCTGGAGCTTCCCACACGTGTCCTCCAGCCATGCAGTAAATGGCAGGTGGCTTTCACTGGATGGGTAAAGCACCTTTGCCTCAGGACACGAGGGTGGGTTTCAGCATGTCTCAGGGAGCAGCTGGTATGCTGGAAGGTGGTGTGACCATGCACCTCACCCTTGCTCTGAGCCTCAGCACTGAAGAAAGGGCAGGGAAGCACACTTGTAGCAGCTGAGGTCTTAAAAATAGCTTCCAGCCAAAACGCTGAACTGGCCCTGAATTAATCATAGCTTCTCAGGCAATGCAGCATTTACAGAGCGACTCTATGTAGACCACGGGTCAGCAACCTTGCACAAGTGGCACGTCAGACTGCATGTATCCATCCCAAACCAGTAGAAACCAAACAGGTACCAGAAGATGCTGCATCTCAGAGGAAAACGGGGCTTTCCTTTTACCAGCAGTTTCTATCCTCTGCAGAGGCACCAGCTCTTCTGAGATGACAACGTGGTGGGGGGCAAGTGCCAGAGACACTGCTTCTCTGGGACACCTCTCAGCACACTACAGCTGTTAGCTCCTCTTTGCTAAATGCCACTTCAAGTACGTGGGACTCTTTACAATATACTCAGACTGTGTCAACCAGACGGCTGACGTAACATGAAGACGCATGGGCAATAGGAAGAAAAACCCACATAAAGGGGTATTCTCAGCCCCAACTCTTGAAGCATCTCCTCTTTGGTATGTGTTACTCCCTCCTCCTGTCACCCACAGGTGACTCCTGCACAACCTTCTTCTAAATCCCATTTTCTCTATATCGCTGAATAGTGACAGTTTTTCTGCCCATAGAGCTTTAGGTGGATCTATCTCCAATAACCTGAATATTATGCATTTATCCAGAACACGAGTACTCTGGCTGTATACAAGGAATTTCCAGGACGCTGAAGTGCAGCTCTTCCTGAAGGCAAAAATTGCGCCTGGGGAGTAATGGTGTAGCCAGAGGCAGTGCTTGGGACACGTGTTACGGACCATTATTCCTACATACACAGCAGACTTCTGTGTAAGTACAGAGGCTGTTTACAAACTGATCTGCAGATACATTATCCCGCCACCACCCAAATCAACACGCCTGCTCCTGTCTGGTCCATGCTGGTCCAAAAATTTCTTTTCCATGGGAGTATCGGTGAAGGGGATATGAAAAGGGGTAGCCTTGCCTTGAGTGTTGCGTGAAAGGGACAAAGCGGTTTTGGCAGAAAATAAACCCCCTTGCGTTCTAACACTCCTCACCGAGGTGGGAGGCTAGGTGCGGCTAGGTTTAAATTCTGAGTGATGCCCAATTCGTCACTATCAGTCCAGTCGCGTTTAACATGTGTTAAACTATCACGATTTGGATGCACTAATAGTGGGCTACACTGTCAGTCTAGTCGTGCTCATGAACTAGCACGGCCACTCCCGAGTCGTTGGTCGCATTCAGTGAGAAACTAAAACGACTAGCTACTTAAACAGTGCAGTTTATTTGAACAACAGATCAAGGTTCTTTGGATTGCCGGTGATAAATACACTGTCTGCAAAGCACGTGCAAATAAAGTAATGTTAGTTACACAAAACGCGCGACAAAGTTAGAAAAGAGATTCTCTAGAGAAGTTTCTAAGTTTCCCGAAGAAGCGCTCGGTATAGTCTAAGTCTTACCCACAGGCGTCCCTATGGGGGGGAAGAAAGGCTCAGCCCGTCGACTGGTCCCGGAAGTCAAAGGCAGTCTGTGATGGAGTTCTCCCTGACTTGTTCGCGGTGGTGTCTTCCCTAATATCCCCCCTTTCTCGGGCTATTTTTATACTATTTTTTACTTTCAAGGTGGAGTTTGAGTGACTTTAGTCATACATACCTTTATCATGATTGGTGTAAAATTCTCTCGCTTCAATTTAAAGGTATAGTTTACGAAAAATTCAGGGCGCAGACTCAAGGAGGAGTGGTCGCATCTTGGAGGCGGGTAGACTTTGGGATGGAGGGGTGTTTTGGTATTATAATGACATTATAATGAGCAAAGCTCACACAAAGGACGGCATTTCATCAATATTTGGCAGAATCTGGGCTCAGGGTAGCGAGTTGGTCACTTATCCATTCATCTTGTTCTTGTACCTGCTACACATCACAGGGCAAGGCCACGGAAGATTGCGTTCCGTTCCGTCCCCCGTGTAACTTCGAACCGCAGGTACTGAGACAATACAGCCTGGAATTCATGCCAGCTGCAGCCGCCTACCTCAGAAGCCTTTGATTCTATACCTTTCTTTGATGTGTGATCAATGCTGAACTTTTTGCGGTTTTAGCCAATTTAGTAGTCATTCCACACTTGAGACAGCAGCAGAACGGGGCTGGGACACACAGCTGGACAGGGAACTTGGAGGCTGAGGTACAACATCCATCACTTTCTCTGGCAAGTGTTCATGCTGCTGCCATGGGAATTAAGCAGTAGAGGAGATTTCTTCACAAGCTAAGAGTTCTGCTAGCTGTACACTAAGCATTCAACCTTAACATACGTATTTCTGAATGACCCTAGAAACAAGAGGAATAGGATGTCACACGAAAAATTTCTTTGTACGTTTCTTTTGTTGTATCCTTTTAGCAGCATCGTGCGCTATGTACTGCAGGACTGGATGAGCCTTTTTTGACCCAGCACAACCATTCATTCCTGTGGCAGATCCTTCTCTCTTCCAGCAAGCAGTTTTAGATAATTCCTGAACTGGGTTCACACCCTGCGTACCTTATTTAACGGGACTTTCTTCCACCAGTTTGTCAAACTGCTTCTGGAGCAAGTTTAGACTATCCGTCTCTACAACTGAATGACACGGGATAAAAACCAAACCAACTCCCTCCTTCCTTCTGTTTGTTTCGCATCTTTCCCAGATTATTTCTCGTAATTCTTGGATTATGAGAAATACTGAGTAAAGTTCCTTACTCATCTATATCATGCCATTTATTATTTTACAGCTCTCTAACACATCCTGCTTGATCATTTCCTTTCCAGGATGGACAGTTCAAGTCTATTCCTGCACATTTGTATTTCTTCTCTCATACTTCTCCACTGAACACATAGGTTTCCAATATTAGTTATCTTAATTTATTTAAATGCCTTCCCTTCCTAACTAGGTAAATCCACCGACAGTCTATAAGCTCTGAATTTGCAACCCTTCAACTATTTCTACTATAAATCTGACCAAAAATTGTAAATTTTGTTTTAAGACCCAATGGACTAATTTTTCACTGTTATTTTCGATATGATTCCAGGCTGAAGAGATGTTGTTATAGTTTTAGAGATGTGCACTACACAAACAACTTCTAGACACAGGTATGCACAATCCTAACCTAAGAAATATTTTGAAAGTTATGGAATGAGAGAAACTATTTTATGGGCTTCATTTGGCACAATGATTTCTAAGACAAAAACATTATTTTTATCACAACTGCTCACCTAGAATACAATTTCTGTCCAATGAAATCCAACAGAAAAAAGAGAGCATTAAGAATTCTT
>VYZM01010814.1:479791-521085 GCA_013398915.1 Dromas ardeola | reverse complement strand
TTTTTTTTTTTTTCTTTTTCTAAATTAAACAAATCCTTATGTGTCACAATCTCCCTACTGAGCCCTTTTAGGTCGTGCTGCCCTTTCACTCAGGAACAGACTCAAACCTTTGCTGTGAAACAAACAAACAAAAAGTATTTCCCAGAGGAATAATTTTATCCCTCTCTAGGTAAGGCTCCCCCCTGCCTTTACATACCCATACTACTCCTGAAAGACACTGACAGCAGACTGAAGGCTCTGTCACACAAAAAATTACATTTGCAGAGGACAGGAATTCAATCTTGTAACACTTCTTTCTGACAGGATAAAATTTTTGCAGACCCCCTCCTAAAATGGAAAGTTTTTTTCTATTTCTAATCGGTTTCATCTTTCGGCAAAATGAGCCTCACGATTTCAAAGGAGGATTGTGACCGAGATGGTTTAACAGAGAGGAAAATGATAGCTACTGGCTTTCTGACTGCCAGAAAAAAGGAACACCGTTAAAACATGAGCCATCCCCAACTGAAGAGAAGGACTACAGGAGACGGGTATTTGCCAGAATATCTGCTAAGACTAAACCCATAACTCTACCTTGTTAGAAGTTTTACAAATAAAATGAGAGAAAAATGAGTCTGAAAGGGAAATTGCATTAGGTGGAAACCAGTGTTTTAGGCTGGATATAACACACTTCTGATGGCAGAACTGAACTAGTCCCATTGCAAGCGAAACACTTCGGTTAAGGACAAGCAGAAATCCTGCCAGGGCTGTCCCAAAATATTCCTGTTCTGTAATGAGAGATCTACCGCAATATAAAACATTTTTACGTTAGAGTTTGTACTATTACTCTGAACATGCTTCACTAACAAATAAAAACACTAAAGAAAAGTTGATAAATATTTAGCGCTTTTTTTTTTTCACTTAAGGAAGGAGAAATACTACTGAGCAATAAAGAAAATCTGAAATAAAAACCAACCAACCAAACAAAACCAAACAAGAGAATTACCCAAAGAACATCTCCCTCAGCAACGCTGAAAAATACGAACAACAAAATAGGCACAGTTTTCCTATAGACAGCATATGTAAACTTTTTATTTCTTATATATACTCATATCACCAAGCACATTTCCAGGTTAAATAAAATAATGCTATTTGAAACAGTTTACATTTGAAATGTCTTTTTTTCCTTTAAAACACCCTGACATGACAGTCAAGTTTTACCAGGTGATAAAACACATCTGTTATTGAGCAGAACTACTCTTCAGAGCATTTCTACAACTTATCTTTGTGTCCAGCAATGCACCCAACGCTGAAGTCTGACAAACAATAGCTATTTGGCCATCTCTTACTGTTTAAGGGGTTTAATAGTATTTTGTGTAGACAACTACATTACATACACATACTTTGTCATTTATTTTGGCAGTGATGCATACAGTTTACTGTTAGCCACAGCAAATGTGCATGTTTTTTTTGAAAGGAAAACTACAATTGCTTATTCTTGAAGCCTGTATTTTACACCTTTTTGAGCATAAGCAGATAAATTTTCAGTGTCACTGTGGCTGAGATTTCCTGCTATTTTTATTTTCTACTGACAGAATATTCAAAGCTGACAAATGTTGTAGAACAGACATAGTTATTAAAAGCTTCAATTTACAGCAAATAGTGACAGTTTGCTTTTGCTGCTCATAAACCAAAAATCTAAGAAGTGTAAATAGAGGGAAGGTGGCAACAAAACACTTTTAGATAGTTCTTTAAATAATTCTACAAGTAAAGGTGATACTGAGTAACACACTTGCTTTCACTGTGTGCATCCGACGTCATTGGGTTTATGGATCTTGAAACAGTCCTTTTAAATTTGGCTTATAAAAAAAAAAATTTTTCCTTTCACTGCACCATGAAAACTCCCAGCGCAAACACACTGCTTTGCTCTCCAATAAGTTAAAAATTCCTATTAAGACTCATTTTCAGTACACCAAGCTCGCAGGAAAATATTTTTTACTTTAGTTACAATATGCACAGTAATTGCTCCGAAGACTGAAACAATAGGTGTTTCAAACAAAACATCAAATCCGTTGTTGATTGCACTGGGGAAACCAATTTAAACACAGGTGTGGCTTCTGACCAACCCAAGTTGCAGCGTGTTTCAGTAACTGGCCATACACCATCCGTACACCATGGGATGAATAAAAAGGAACACTTAATACACACCCTAATAAGAAGAGCAATCTTAAAAGTTATGTTTGATGCATCAATTTTAATTTTCTTTCTTACTTTCTCCCAGTTATCTTCTCAGCTCAAAAAAAAAAAACCAAAATGGTAATGTTGACTAACAAAACAGTGAAATTCTATTTATTTTATCTTTTCACACTGGAATTTTAAAAGATGACCTACAGAAGACAATCTTTCAGGCTTTGTTGCTGCTTCCAAAAAATCCCCAAAGGAAAAATCTTTTGAAAGCCACATTTGACAGGAGTAGGAAAAACCTCATAAGGTAGCAAGCATGCTGTGGCACATTTCTCTACTTTAAATACTTATTTTTGATTACTAAGAAAATTGGAAGTTTTCTGTTCACATTCTTTCCTGACAAAGTTGTGTTTTCAGCTGCATGAGGGTATTATAAAAGCTCTTAATTTTTGTTTTAAAGTAAATAAAACTTCTCTCCCTCTTCTATGTTAAAGAGTCTTCAGGGTTGAGACAGAAAATTATTTTTAAAAAAATTCAAAAACTCTACTGTAATGTCTTATGTGTGGTTCACACCTCCCTCTAGCAAAACATACGCTATAAAGCAACATGATGGGTCTGAAATAAGAGGACGACGGTTCCATGACAGAGGTTAAGCTGATGCAGGTATTGCCTTGCCACGAACTCTGCCCACTGAGAAAGTTGGAAGCAAATCGAACCTGGGTTCCAGATTTCATGTGGCCTTTAGAAATAGTTGCTGACCAAAATCATGATCTCTCTGCTGAAATCCTCCCTGCCCCCATGCCCCATTCAGTGTCAGGTCTCTTTTTCCCCTTTGGGATTTGATATCACTACTTTAATCTTTATTCATTTAAATAGTACGTATTTATATAATATTTACGCACCTAAAGCACCATGGACAGACCTGAAGATCATCCAGTACTACGTAGCAACAAAGAAGGTGGTAATTAGTTATCACTTCAATAGTTTTTTAGGGAGAAGGAAAGATACTTTCTTTTTTTATGGGAGGATGGAGAAGGGGAGAGGAAGGGTGAAGAAAGGGCAGACTCTGAGAACACAGTAAGAAATAAGAGTCAGAAAAATAATGCCGACAGGACATTGAGAATTCATCTGCTTCAATCTTCTGCCTCAGGATTAACTCTAGTTTGTCTTAATATCTTTTTAAAGACCTCCAGTGATGACAGAAGTCAATTTGAGTTCAATTTTTTTGTATTATTCTCACTCAAGACCATGTGGTTTTTTTTTTCCCTTCCTCTTCTTCAAAGACTTGTAAAACATTTCAACTTTTACTTCGTCAGGGTAAACCCCTCGAATTTGTCCATATTTCCTCGTAGGTGAATTCTTCCAGCCTTTGACTTTGCCTGTTCCTCTGCCCTGGACTTTCTCCAATTGGTTCCCATCTGCCTTGCAACTGGGATGCATGCCTTAAAATAGGGCTGACAGAACTGAGAACAGCGGGCACATAACTTCTCCCATGTCACGTAAGACACTTCCCCAGTGATGTGGTGGCATTTGCTGACCGTCTGTGGTTCCAGAGCTCATTCTGCAGATCCAGTGCTCAGCAGTAATTCCCAACCATGTATTCCCATAGCCAGTAATTCACATTCAGCTCTGCTGAACTGCAGGCTATTTTTCTCAGGACACAGTAGTGGCAGTAGTATTTATATTTCAAATGCTACTTTATTTCCCAAACTCATCGATGGTGGATTATTTTTTTATTGTAACCCTGTCTCCTGTACTTTTATCTTTGCTTCACCTCTACTAATCACTTTATCGTGCTCTCATATCTATAGAAAAGATACTCATTTACTGTTCTCAAATACACAAGTTCCAAATTTTTCAGAGGAATACTTTCTTATGCAAATAAACTGTATGACTAAAGAGTCAATAGGCAAGTAGTACAGCAAGTAGAAGAAAGAGAAAGAAAAACACTGTCTGATATAAACACTGATATACCTTGCCCCTGTTATTCATGGTCTTCATTTTTTTCCTTTATTCTTAGCTAGAAACCGCTTATACTGCAAACTCAAGACCAAGCAGTAGAAGGGAAATGTGCTTTAACCTTTTGTGCAATAGAGGGACAACTTCTCCCAAACATGCGGCAGCGGAGGAAAGAGGATCTGATTTGCACTATGAGATGGGGTTAGAGACGGCATCCAGGAAAACTCATCTTCAGAGATCTGCTGAAACATCTGATTTCTCCTACAGCAATACTGGCTGTTCTAGGAAAACCAGCCACTGCCTTCCTGTAAGTCTTCTTTACTCAGAGTTGGCTCAAGAAAGACACTGGAGACTTGAAAATGTTCCCAAGTCCCATGTTCCCATGGTCACTCTGAAGAGTGCTTTTCCAATGCAGACACCTACACTCGGATCCAGTAAAGTGTTAAAACTAATGCCCAGCAGGTGTAGGCATCTGTAAGGGAATTTACAGCTATTAAGTGAACTATATGACAGCTGTGATTCAGGTGCCCTGTGTAACAAGAATAGCAATGACAAAGAGGGAGTCAGAGCTCTAGGGGGTGTAAAACTGTAATGAAATAAAACATAGGTTTGCTAATATGAATGAAGTCTTAGGGGAATTAAGTTTTGTTGCAAAGCCTTAAAAATTCTTCCACCAGAAACCAAAAAAATTTTGGAGCAATCAGGATTTGTATCCTGATGCTGCTTCCTTCACAACACTCTGAAGATCTGGCTATTCCCCACTGTCCAGACAGCAAAGACTGTCATTCCCCTCTGCGTATGTCACTCCTCTCCAGTCTATACCAGAAGTCACCAAAAATAATTTACCCTCCTTCACTGCATTGTGCTCAATCGTCTGTCTCTTTAGTTGGTTCTGTCCAATTACAACCTGATACAAAAGAACCATCCTTTTTCCCCTCTATCAATCCCATTTCCTCTGCCCTTATCAATGATGTTACGTTTACTGTCCCATTTACCCATTTCACACATAGCAAATTCCTGATGTTCTTCCACCAACCCATGTATGGAGAAATCTTTCCTGACACGCTATGGCAATGAATTACCCTCTTGTCGTGGTTTCAGCTGGGATGGAGTTAACTTTTTTGCTAGCAGCTGGTGTAGTGCTATGTTTTGGGTTTGGGACGGGAATAGTTGAGAGCGCACTGGGGTTTTTAGTTGTTGCTCAGCACTCACGGCCTTTTCTGTTCCTGACACCGCCCCACCAGTGAGGAGGCTGAGAGTGCACAAGAAGTCAGGAGGAGACACGGCCGGGACAGCTGACCTCGACTGACCAAAGGGATGTTCCATAGGAAGTCACGCTCAGTATATAAAGCTGGGGGAAGAAGGAGGAAGGGGGTGATGTTCAGAGTTGTGGCATTTGTCTTCCCAAGTAACCGCTCTGCGTGATGGAGCCCTGCCTTCCTGGAGATGGCTGAACACCTGCCTGCCAACGGGAAGCAGTGAATGAATTCCTTGTTTTGCTTTGCTTGCATGGCTTTTGCTTCACCTATTAAACTGTCTGTATCTCAACCCACGATTTTTTTCTCACTTTTACAATTCTCTCCCACATCCAAACTGGGGGAGTGACCGAGTGGCTGCGTGGTTCTAGCTGCTGGCTGGAGTTAAACCACGACACCCCTCATAACTCAGTATTTTCAATGAGGTCCCATTATATGGTGAAGCACCTAAACAGTTATCAAAAATAATCGCAAAATTATAAAGCACTTGGGAAATGTTTATTCCCTTTGACATTGGTTTGTCTTTCAGACTCCTCAGTTCTCAAGATCACGAACTGTCTTGTATTTGAGTGTCATCCAAGACATGTTGGTAGCATCCAAAATATAATAATCATAACAGCAATAAAAGCAGTAACACATTTCAGATGCTGTCCTTAGAGATTTCATGTTTCAAAGGGTTCAGCCAATTAATGGAAAAATCAATGTTGCTAGTAATTGCTTTTAGAGTTGGTTGGTTCAACCCCTTCGAACATGATGGTTATGTTCCCACCCACTGGGTAAACAAGCATGATAGAAAGCTCATTTGCATGATTTTTAGAACACACCAACACAAACTGAAGTGATCTGCATGATTTGCAAGGCCTACAACATGATGTTTTTTTGAGTGCATATGCCAACATTAAAAAAACCCTCTCTTGCAACACAGTATGGGAGCAGGGTATTAGGAAAAAAACCCCTAATAGAACCCTGTCGTTTTAGCAATAACACATTTTGAACTTCTTGCACCACTTAGTCAACAAAATTAGCAATCAGTAGAAATCCTAAAGTGAGACGGATGGTTTAGTTACTGTCAGTAACGTATTTCAGAGGTCTGTAACAAATAGCAGCATCAAATGAATAAATAATGTTCAAAGTCTAACAGCCGGCTTCCCTAACAGTGTGAAAATATGTAAATGTTACATCACTTTACTCTTCAAACTGGCTCTCCTTTCATTCCTCAGAGACTCTTCTGTCAGAATAACAAGCTAAAAACAAAATATGAATGACAAGTGCACATACTTAGCTGATTGAGAACACAGAGTTGAACAGTAACCATATTAATCTCGTCTCTCAAAGAGGCTGTGTGAATTCCAGGCAGAAATATTGATTTTGATCTAGTCTACTGCAGCGTAGATTGATAATCAGTGTTCAAAATCTATGCGGGAGAGCTTTCCTCCAAAACGGCAGCCTTCAGCATTTCTCTTAGTTCAATTAGGACACCTAGAATTTTACACTTAAAACCCATTAACGCTGTCAGAATCCTCTGCTATCTCTATACATCCTTGGCAAACATCTTGACTTGTGAACTTCCATATAATCATAGCCTAAAGGCATAAGAAAATTTAAATGTTATCAGTGACTTTACTCTTGATCTGGTTATTTTCAGTGAAGCAAGTATTCATCACATGGAAGCAAATTCTTTCTTGAGTGCACTATTGCCATGCGGACTTGCCTGACTGTAATACCGCAGTGACGTTATTACCCCTCATATGTCCCCAATGCAGCTCAACGGTGCCGCACCATCCTCACCGTCCCCTTTCATATACCACGCACCTGCCATCGCGCTACAAGATCCTAAACTCATTCCCAGTAATTTGTCATTCCCTCTCCTGCACACCCCCCCACCAACTCACAAACCAGCTCACCAGACCAGTGCTCCTGAAGCTACTGTTTAGCACTTACAGGAGTAAGATGCAGGGCATGACTTCGTACACAGTATCTTACTTCAGTATCAAACAGTGGCTCTTAGCTCCCATCCCTGTTTGTTTCTGCATGATGGTGCCTCATCTGAGAAGTTATGGCTGGTCCAGCCACAATGGTGGTTCTTTGCCACTATCCCTATCTGTGTATTAGCAGAACAATTTGATCTTAAGTATAATAAATCCCATTCCCACGTTTAACCCTCAATGAATCAAGAAGATCAGTTCAAACAGAAAAAAACACTCAGCAGTTAGTGAACTTCTAGAACTTGCTGGTACAGGAGTCTCTGCTGGCAGACAGTCTCAGGAGCTTCAAATAAGAATGAGAGAAATTCACTGACAACAGGTCTATAAATAGGTCATAAAAAGAAGAGTCAGGGATGTACTCTCCATCACCCATAATATGATGACGCCGGATGCTGGGAGAGAACAAGGGGAAGGGACTGCAGGTAGCAGCCAGTCTTGTGTGCTCGCCCTGACCAGTGTCTCCTACGGCCTCTCGGGGGGAGGCTGCTGGGCTCCATGGGTTATGGGTCTAACACAGAAAGTCTTTTCTTATGTCCTTAGGATGTTCATTGTAGAACCTGGGAGCTGACGCAGTCAAACCACAAGTAAGACTTGCCACAAATGAATGATGCTGTAAAGCTTTTATTCAGAAAAAAACGCAATATATTTGTCTGAAAAGGTCAAGAATCATTATTTTATATCTAGCTATGAAAAACTCTCAAGCTACTAAATGAAAACTGAAACATTTCATTTAGAAGTTTCACTGTGAGAGGTGAGGGAAGCAGTTGCCTGAACTCCAATTAGTGCCGTATCCCGTGATTTTCACACAGTAATTCACAAAGGCCCATTTTAATTAAAGGAAAAACGCCAGGTCACTTTCGTTGGCATCATTAGGTGGAAAAAAAACCCACAACACCCAACAAACCAACAGCAAAAAAAAACCACCCCAGCAGGCACAGGCAGCTGTTTACCTCTCTGTAATGCCATAAATAACAATTACATTAAATTAGACTTCAGGAACAAGGCCCGAAGTTTGAGCTAGCGTTACTCTTTACTGACTTCAGAAGTTTCTGAGATTGTAACGGCAATAGCATTAAGCATTTCCCCTCAATGGAGTAGGTTCACAGGAAAGCAAAGGGTATAATAAAATTGATGACAGTACCTCATTGGCCGCTGTTACAGAAGGACTGACCAAAGGTAGTTATTGGCCCAAATTGTCTATTATGTTTGTTAAAAAAAAGGCTGAAAAACTTTCAGCTTCCCCTGGTAAAATTGATGTCATGTTGTTCTGAGAGGGAAAAGGGCTGTCTGCTCTCTGAAGGAGAAAAGAAAGGTTAAGCTTTCCAAATGGTCCATCTTTCATCCCCAAAACAATTGTGCTGACAGTAAGCCTTGGGCCTGCCGCTGCCCTGGAACCCACAGGTAGTAGGAAGTGTCACTGCTTGCAGAGACTTAGCAAAGAAATTAATACTACTGGCTCACTATTAGCCTGTAAGCACAAACCCATCCTGGCCTCTCAGTAGCTTCTAGCCAGTCTGCCTCCTTTTGTGCTGAATACCCAAACAGAAACTCCTTCCAATTACAAAACGCCCAGAAAGTCCATCAAATATCTTTTATCTACACTGCTTGTGCTGGCAGAATGAGAGCGTTGAGACTGTTCGGACAACCATGTGCTTCTCCAACTGCCGCCCAACCAGAGATGTAGAACGTTGGACTGCATACAGAGAAAATCCCTTTGCTAACTATAGTGCAAATACATTTTCACAGAGGGTTTGAAACACTACGTCAGGTACTGCTCTGGTGCCTGGCTGGGTCACCCCTCTCAAATCAGCACGTAGTTTGACATTTGCTGTAAGGTTTTGAAATCCAGTCACCTCAGGTATTTGTCTTGTCCACTTGCTGTAGCAAAAACTTCTAGTAACCACCATCTGGGAACTGATTTCTGTTACCACATCACTTCAGAGAAGCTCACCTGGACCCAAAGACCATTGCAACACAGTACCCTTAGGCTCGGAAGAGGTACAGGGGGGTAATTTGAGAGGGCAGGTTTTGTTCTAAGACATAATGAAGTTCAATAGTGCATGTTTCCACAGTGATCCTACTGGCTTGAATCACAGGATCACGCTTTCTGCAGAGGAAAAACACTCTTCAGAAGTTACTATGCTCAAAAGTTAATACAGAGAAGGCAGCCCCCAAAACCCGGTACAACAATCCCAAACATTTGAGCACAGGAATTAAAGGAACAAATACTACTATGGAAAGATATTTTTCTTAGTTTATGGAAAGGCAAGCTCAGCCAGAGAGTGGATAAATAGGCTGATTAAAAAAAAAAAAGAAAATACTTACACTTGGCCAGCAAATCCAGCTAGAAACCTCCCCAGACAGGTAAGGTAAAACACTTGTGGTTGCATTTTCTCTCTTCTAGCTTTCCTTATTTCTCATTTTTTCCCATTTTATTTGCAGCGTTATGCCTACGTGGAAGACTTTAATCTTGCAATAGGATTTTCTGCACTACTTGGAGTCCAAACAATGTTGATGTTTAGCAAAATCCTTTGACAATCAGAGGGACGCTGCACCACTTTGGGAGCAGGGAGCGCGCAGCTGGGACTGTCTTTTGTTTGAATGTAAAGCAATTGCCCAACCTCAGGCGTTCTAAAGGCAAACCATGGTCATGGCAGCAGCCGTCACAAAGCGATTTGTCACGCAAATTTGTCATGGTTAGTTCCTGAAGTATTTTTCTCTTAAACAGTTTTCTGTTTAATTATAAACCAGAATCTGGGTGTATTCCAGCAAGACATGAAATAATAATGTATAAAAAGAGATTGTTCCTTTATTCTCCACCAAAGTGTATTTAATCAAATGGAAAGTGCCCATCTGATGGTTTACGCAGAATTTCATTGGCCTCTAATTGCTTTTGACGATTACTGGAAATAATGCTGCATTGCCACGCAAACGGCAGCACAGTCGCTAAGCCATTCCAAAGGTATTCACGGTAGAGCAAAACATTCCAGCTGCAGTACCAGGCTCCTTCGGCTTTACACAACAAGCCCCAACCAACTCGTAACTGTCCTACACTCCTAATGTGGAAAACTTTTAAGTTCAATTTTTCTTTCTGAAAACTAAGCTTTTTCTTCTTGCGCTCTTCCAAATTACTTAAAAAAAATAAAATCCACGGTTGACAAAATCAGACACACAAGATGTACCACCTTAGGTCCTTTCTGGATATTGGTAGAGGTGTACAACAGGCAGAATTTTTTGTTTGAATTATCTCGCAAATGGAGTTGTCTTAACTGTGTGCACCACTTAGCCACTGGTTTATGGACCAGCCACCAGATAAGGTAACTGTGACTATCTTATAGTCACTCTAACTGCGTACCAGGTTGGTGGAAATCCTCCCCATCCTGCTTTTTTTTTTTTTTTTTTTCTCCAGGAAGAGAGTCCCGTTGCCCAGGGGAACAGCTGTGAGGTACCACACACTCAGTAGGTATATAATTGATTTTTATAACTTTCCTGGGACATCCGTGGGGAAGGTTATAAAACTGCATTACAAACATATTTCACCATCCTATGATATCTTTAAAAGAAGCAATTTATAGTTGTAAGCTAGAGAATGGATAAGCACATAAGATTTAATTAAATGCATACTCTAACTTTTTTCAATGTGTATGCCTTTTTCATCTAAATAAAACCCTTTTTTTAAAAAAAAAAGCAGCAAACAATTATATGTAGAAAATATGTATTGCTACCAAACCCTTTGAAAGCATGCTTAAATGTAAACAGCAAATACACATTTTTAAGAGATGCTGATAGGGGTTTTGGAAAATGCCTCGTGGATCATTCTAAAATTTAGACAAATTTCCATTATAATGTCATGATAAAATGGTTCAGATAATGTATTGAAGCAAGACATAAGAATAGAGCAGTTCATCTAGGCAGCAACCAGTTATGAATAATTTTAATAAATATGCAAAGGCTACATTCTGCCACATAAAACAGCTAGTCAGTTGTAAACCTGCAATGCATTTTTAGGCTATAGTATGCGTATATCTAGAATTAAATAATTAATTATGATCCCCATGAATATAATAATTTGGATTCTGCAATATCTGCATTTTGCATCATTTCCTCCCAAGATTCACTTTGATCATCTCAGTATTTTATGTATGAATATTATTTTTACGAATTTTTTTTTAACACCATTCGTATTTTTATTTCGTGGCAACAGAATTCTACACTGCAATGCCCATTGTTTTCTAAATCTACCCTTTTTCCTGGAAAAGAATAAAATGGAACTGAGTTAATGGATGCATGTACTGAACAATACATAATGTCAGCACTAAACTAAATATATACCGGAATATGGGAGAATATTTATGGATAGATGTGTGTGCAGAGACACATACACCACCAACATATAAACTCACAAGCTGTTAGAAGTCCACCTCTGCCCTTCCAGCCAAAACACAGGGAGTATTTTTGCTTATCTTAATGCAGACTCCCCGCTTCTCCAATATGTAGACTCGTTAGTGCTCAGGCATGTATTCCCATGCCAATATATGAACATTTGAGTGAGTAGCCTTTCCAATTCCCAGCTCCACCCTCTGAAATTTGTTTGTGGAAAGGAAGATTTCATGTGAAATATATCCGAGTATTATCTAGTATCACAAAACATTCCTTTACAGGGAAAGAGAAATGACTAACCTTCACCCTTGTTACAGGGCTCTCATTTTCTTACACATAAATGTTAATACGTTTTTCAGTGAGGAAGTAATGAAAGCAACTCACACGACTTACTTTGTGAACATAGGTAAACCTGGCTGTAGTAAACCAAGTTTCAGAGGATTAAAACTAAACATTAAACATAATTAAGCAATGAAACAAAGTTTATGAATAATTATCTAGACTAGTGGATACATGAGTCGCCAAGCAGAGGGAATATGAAGTTTTAATTATCATTCATAACACCTACGCCACAGAATACCAGGCAGTTATATGTCCATAGGTAAATATTACTGAAAAAAATAAATAATCAAGCAATGCAATACTTATAAAATTAATCTTCAGAAAAAGAAGCAAGCATCAATACTGCTATAATCTGATGGGAATCCAAACACAACACCAGTATGTAAAAGGAAGACGTTTATCTTTGTAAACTTTGCAAAAAGTATCAAATATTTGTGAGTGCTCAGGCTACCGCCACTAGTCTAATAAAATGCATCGGTGGGTTTCAAGTTGGTCCATAAGAACCTTGACCTGCAAACTCTCCTCCATAAAACAACATGGGATGCAGAGATTATTGCAACTCTCAGACACCTATTTGCCACCTGCAAAGCTATGAAATATGCAGTGAACGACCTGGAACTGATAAACGACTATCAGCCAGATTTTGATCATAGGCACTGCTGAATCTCTAGGGCGACCTAGTTGGTTGTATGTCATCATGTGAACAGGACTGTACTCAAGAGGAAAGCAGGACAAATCAACTTTGCCAGAAGTGATTAAAATATCACTTTGTCATGTGTCTACAGACTAGTCTCAAAACTGAAGAGTAAACAAATTAATCAAAATCTAAATTGTGAAATGCCAGAAATGCCAGACTGAATTTCCAAGAATTTCACCCAAGTTGAGAAAGAATCTATTTTGTTTCAATTTCCAGAGTAAAATTGCAAATTAAAGCCAATCAACAAGCAAAGAAAAAAGAGTCAATATTACTAATAAAAAAAAAAAACCAAACACAAAATGGCTTGGTAGAGAAATTTGCAAACAATATAGCATGACTTGATGTACCCGTGCGTAAAACTGTTTCTGAACCATCTTTCCCAGTTATATCAAAAGTATCACACCAGAAGCCACCTCAGATGCGTCAGGTCAGGTACAGTAAGTATCCAAATACTCTGAACAGAATTCAACCTCCCTAGCTTCTAACAAAAATGCAGGGTACAAGAGACAACCTCATAAAAAAGAAAACATCATCTGTTCCTCAAGTTCTCCACGCTATTGATTAGAGCAGCTCTTGACCCTTTCCATCAGTAGTAGGTCCTATGGAAGGGGCTGCAGGACCTTGGACCTGAAAAGCAGAACCCCACTCCACTTGAAGTTTGTGTGCTGGAGAAAGGGTCGATCTTTATGCTTTTCTCCTGTCTACGGCACTCGAGAAACTTCTAGTCAAGTTATGGAAAATGAAGGCCGGGCCAGGTAGATTTTACACTGGAAATGAAGTGAACGGAGCAAACAGAAACCATGTACTCTAACACCAGTTTGCTATTGACTGGCTGATTTCTTACCAGTCACCTGGACTGCAAATTCTCCAAGGTAAAATGGATATACGTTTTTGTTTACTCTACATGCATTCAGTAGCCTGGTACGACCTTTAGGAGCTTACGGCCCCTAAGCTAAAGTTACTTTGTGTTGAGCCCCTCAAGAACTGACTGTATAGAAGTCACAAAAGCTCTACATGCAATCTGCGACAGACGTGGGACTGGGATTCTAACTTACACCTTGTCAGCTTCCTGATACCTCTCCAATTTACAGAAAGACTTGGATCTCAAACTCTCATTTCACTATTCATCCAACGGACGCTTCCAAACTTACTCTGGGAGTACTCTGAAATACATATGTATTTCTAGCAAGCCTCCTGAGCCACTGTCCAAATCACAGCCTTTAATCCAGAGTATTTAACAGCCCTACTAACTGTAGTTTTATATATTCCACCACAAAGCTGTCCTAAACCTGTTTGGACCAGTCCAAACTCCAGTCTGCCTTAAAATCAAGACCAGAGAAGACTAGTCCTTTCTGTTCTGAATAAAAATGCTACTGAGCAGCAGCCATATAAAAGATACACAGAGAGACGGTTAGTTATTTTGACATGTTAATGACAAGTACACCAGCTTTACCTTAGAACTTTCGTGTCTCATTATAGATCTGTCTCAAAAATAAAAAGAAGATAAAAATCTACTCTTGAAGTAAGATTATACAGATGAACTGCAGGTAGGCTGGTAAAGATAGTTAAAGAAAACGTGCAGCTGTAGTCAGATGTTAGCATTGATTACTGGATGTTATTATTAGCTTTAAAACCACCACACCTTTATAGCTATACCTAGAAGAGAAATAAGAGACCTATATCTAGTTCTCTTACACCTTACACGCACTGCTAAGTGAACAACCCACAGCAACCATTTTCAGCCATAACTCACTTGAACTGGAATCAGACCAGGGAGATAAACTTTTAAGAGCTACAAGACAACAGTGTTTTTGTAAGCCCTTCATCCCAGAGACAGCCCTACTTTCAGTCATACTTAGAAGTACAGACACAGAAAACGACAATGCTGAACTTAAATACATTTCTCCTGCAAGAGCACACATCGGGGGGAAGAGGGAATGCTCGGGTTTCTTCTGTGTGTCATTCACAGTTCTGCATCGCTTGGTAGGAATCCAGAAACATCCTTTCTGGTTATTAACACTGAATAAATTCAATCTCCCTTCAGTTATTTTTTTATTAGGCAAAACATATGAAAGTTAGCTGCAAGAGCCCCACTAATGAGACTTGCATATTTTCAGCATCACCAAATGCATGTGAAATACACAGGCTGTTGGGGCTTTTCCTTCCCCACGTTTTCAGCACATAGACAAACCCAGACTTTCCGTTACTTCACCAATGTTGGGGAGTTTTTACCTGTAAGTTCTTAAAAGTATTCGTGTTCTTTTCATAGCTTTTGATCCCAATCTGTGTGTTCCTGAATCCAGTTTCTGTCTGCCACTGCGTCCAGTCCCAGTGCTTGCCAGTGACATGATCGTCATTCTGGGAGCTCGATATTGGTTTTGTATATATTTGTATATATTTCATTATTTTCTTATAAATATTATTATCTTTTCTTCTTATTGTTAATATTTCATTATAACTGTTTCAGTTTTTTTCCAACACATAAGTCTCTCTCCCTTATTCTCTCTATCTCTTCTCCTTTCTGGGAAGGGAGAGGGGTTAATAAAGAGCATCTGTCATTCATTTAGTGGCGAGCCCAGCCTAAACTTTTACAAAAATGCACGTAAATACGCAGGTTCTCCTCCTTGTGCCTTTGGACCAGTCCATGCAACATAATCTTACCCCAGCTGGGCCACCTCTTCCATGGCTGGGCATCTGCCATCCTGGCTAGCGCTGGCAGTCAGGCACTGAAGTCAAGGAGGTAATTCAGACTAAAAGCACCAAAATAAGTTACTTGTTTCCAGACGTATCAGCTCTCCAAACCATCTTGCTACATGGTCACCTGAGAGCCATTGCTGACCTGGGCATGTGGGTGTGAACACAGCCAAGGATGGAGACACTGGGCTGCTGTCACACCACTGCTTCAGCAGCGTGCTGCCCATGGGGCAGTAGCCAAGGGCCCAGCCTCCCTCTCTGGGCCTCCAGAGCAAGACTCAGTTTTTTGGAGAACTATCTTGGCCCCTGAGGTGCCTCCTTGACCACAGGGACAACCTAAAGTGACTCTTTTGTCCTTCTTGTGACTGCTTGACGTGCCTACACTTGGGTACTGAAATGAAGTCAGGCTTCATAAAACAATGCAATTGTTCCCCAAACATGCACCCTCCTGCGAGGACAGGGCTACCGGCTTGCACGTGGATTTTCCTGATGACATTCACACCAGAGAGCTAACAGCAGTTGTCAGGGGAATGTAAAGCCACCAGCCACTCTCCCAGTGCTGTCACCATATGTTCTTGCCACACACCTGTGGCTACGTCCCCTTCGAACAGGCCAGCCCATTGCTTGTGCACAGACTGGAGAGGAGACTCAACCAATGCAAATGTTAAATGCAAGAGCGTTTGGGTACAATGAGCATTTTGCTTTAATGAAAAGGTAGATTTGGGAAGTATCCAGCTCTGGCTTTACTGTTACAATGACAGCCACAAGAAGCGTGACCAGGAAATTCTTCTTAAAATACCAAGCAAGAAACACGTAATCTTTTCAGGAAGTAGAACGAACACTGTATCAAATAAGACACTAGAGGTTTAACTGGAACTAATATCAGAGCTCCTTATGCAACCGGATCAGAGACTGAGGCATACTGGGGGCGTGCCGGTACTACTTGCAATGTACTTCCATCCCACCCTGCTCCTGAAATGCACACCATCTATTACAACTAACTATAAACTTTTCAGATTTTAATTAAAGTTCTACATTACATTTTACATAGAAGTTGTATGCTTTGCCAGAATGCAGCTAACATATATATATATATTTATATATAAAAAAAATCTAAGGAAGAAAGGTCTAGCACAAAAGGAAGCAATTGCGTCATGGTGATGACTATTTTAATGAAAGTGCAAACAAAACCTCTGACCCTAGCAGTAAATGCAATACACAAGTGTCAAAACCATGTAGTCTTGAATGATCTTTTACATGCCACTTTGTTCACCCTATTAAGATGCTAGTTGTTTCTTTGATTTATCTGATAATAAATTTTTGATGACTACTGAGTCTCATAAAAATTGCTCTGGTGCCAACTACATTGATTAATAAGCCCAAAGAATCGAAACTGTCAGAAATTCATGTGCAAGAGTAAATTACTGCCAAACATACATTAGATATTCCATAAAATATAGAATAAAAAAGGTTGATTTGGTAATTTTATCTTGCATCAATTTGCTTGATATAATTTATATTCAGGATCATCACTGTCAGCCTTGCATACCTTTCCTTTTTTTAAAGTCAACATTAGAGTAAATCTAAGTTTGGGATAGGCAAGAAATGAACAGGAGACAGAATATCAAATGCAATAATCAAAACTAACATTCAGAATTTAGCTTGGAAATTATATCCAGTTGAAAGGTGACTAAAAACCGTCTTCTCAGAGTTGCAGCTTTTGTAAGTAAAATTCACTTGTATTTTAGGAGTCAAAACTTGTACATATATACCCAGGCCTAAATCCTATTCTTCCAAAACTGTGATATCTCCTTATCAGGGCCTTTGCACACAGCAGGTTCTTGCAATGCATCTGAACTAACGTCCTTGAAGAGTCCCAGACTTTGTGGTCCCACTCTTTTTCCTTGGATAACTCCCAAAAACATTGAACGTGCAGAAAGTCCCACAAAACTAGACACTGGAGCAGGCCAGGGGTAGGGATCTGGGTACACAAATGAGCAGGGATCAAATACTTCCCTTTTCCTGACAAGAGGAACCATATTTACAGCACTGGATTTAGGATTTGCTCCATTTACTTCTGCATATATTTACCATCATGTGACAGCATTTTGTTGCAAGATACATGATTGTAGGATTGAAAACCTATCTGATTATAAATTTATAAGTGGGCTTCATGGATAATAATTCAGGGAATCACTGTTCCCCATTCGGTGAAATAAACGGTGCTGTTTACATCTATCACTGGAGCCAGCTTCTTAAAACATATGGCAAATCTATGAAGAGGGCTAATATTCTTGCATTTATTATTATTGCTTTGGTGAAGCTGGAGCAATCGAAATGGTCAGTATCCTAAGTAGTTCTATTTACTGTTTATGCTCCTGCATATTTCACTTCAGACTATAATTTCTTTCCCCAGTTTCCCATGCAAGTGTAATGAAGAGGAAAATCTACAGGATATTTTTTCCTGGGATATTTGATACTAACTGACTTTGAGTATATCAGATTTTTAGTGTTAAATTATTAATGGCGTTGGGTACAGAATAGAAAAAAGCCATTGCAAAGCTGTAGTCAAAAGGACTTGCTTAAACAGGACCTAAATCTGACTATTCCCAGCTTTAACGTTTCCTGTTTGGACAGAGCAAAGCACTGAAATGCAGGACTCAGAAATCCTGTGTCATATACAATAGAAGCTCCTGATTTTCAGGTTATACTTTTCAAGAAAAAGTTAATTTTAATAACAAGAATTTAAAATGAAATCTGATTGTACCCATTTTCAACGCTGTGCCTTAGGTATAAAGTGCATATAAACCAGATGACAGTAATGCCTGCTAAAATAAAATCACAGCTTTTAAAAAGTTTATCAGAGCTTGCACTACAAGTGGCTCCAGAAAATTACACCAGAATCGGTCCCATCTCAGCCTTCCGCTGGATAAACAGCTGATAAAGGCAATCATAAAATTAGGGTGAAGTGGGGTTTGATATATTAAAGCTGTAAACTAATTGAAGTAGGTGCTTAATATATTAGAACTGTAAATTAGAGTAGGCGCTTAATTTAGGAGACTAGGCGCTTTAAGGCTGTCCAAAGAGCAGATGCAACAGTTGTAGTACTAAAGTCAGAACTTATCTCTTTTTTTTTTAAGACAGAATGCCTTAGGACAATACAACCTTGTAGTAGAAGCTTATCTCTCAAAACAAGGGGCCCAGGATTACTGAGGTATGCAGAGACTAGTCAAAGCTAACACTTTTGATGCGCCAGCATGAACAAAGAAGTAGAGCAGAGGCCTGCAGTTCACCCAGAAGGTCACAATGACGAAGAGGAGTGGAGGAAGTAAACGACCACCAGATGCCTCTGAAGACCACCGAGAGACTCTGGTGCGCGTGCGGGAGCGGGCAGTAACCTGTAATAATGAGTTAATGAATTTCTTGGAAAACTAGTGAATATGTATGCATAGTATGTATTTAAACTGTACATCTAAATCAGTCGGCGCGCACATTAGGTGGACCAATCCCCTGTGCGCCCGGCGCTGCAATAAAGAATACCTGCTTAATAGTCACCAAGGCTATTGAGTCTTAACTTCTGCGTTTCACTGCATCAAGGGACACTCCTCTATCTAACTGATAGCCCACACCAGGAGGGTAAAAAAATTGCTACAGATCACACAAAACGCTCAAATAATGGAAGACTGAAACAAGAAACTGGAGTTCAATAAAAGCCAGCATGCAATAAAACAGATACGACTGTATAGAGAATAGAAATTGCAGACAGTTCTGCTTGATTATAAAAGCGCCACTTTTTAATTTATCTCTCAAATAAAACCAGCAAATGTGTGCAGTAACTCTTCCTGTTTGGTTATAAAGAACCAATCTGAAGAAGAAGAAAACAAGAAAGCAAGTCAACTGAATTTTGAAGATTACAAAGGGTTAACAGGCTTACCACTGCTTATTGTTGGTTACACAAGTTTACCAGAAAACCCTTATTGCCACCAACATGTTTTCCACGTTAGTTCTCAATTAGTATTGTTTTATCTGCTGTTTCCTATTTATTCTTCCTGTTGCAGTCTTGAGGGTTTTCTTTAAAATGCTCTATTCTTTTTGTTACCAGTCCAAGTTCTGTTCTCTGCAAGGTCCTCACAAAAAAAATTCAATGATTAGGCGAGGCACCTTCAGAGAACATCAGTCAAGTTTCTTAATTGCATGCATTTTGAACACACTGCCTTTGGTTACCAACAACGGTGCCCAGAAACACTAGGAAAACCCCTTGAATCCATTGGAGATGAGGAGCTGGACCCACCATGCCCACAGCAGCTAGAGCAGCAGAGCACACTATTGGATACGAGGCCTTAAAATTATGGCAGTTCTGGTAAAGTCTAAAATCAGGCAATAAGATCATCATCTTTGTATACTAGGCATAATGTATCTCATACAGAGATGTCGATCCAGAACATATTTTCCCAGAAAGTATCCAGATGCAACCAGAGGACAGTACTTTCCCTGGCAGTTTGCCCTAACAAGCATCCTTTTACAAAGTTGTACGTGGCTTTCTTTTCTTAACCTGCCTGCTCTCAAATAGTTTTCAGGTGTCTGTATCTAAACACATCTTTAACATCCCTTTAAAACTACCGACACCATAACTGAATTCAGTATCAGCCTCAGCTGATGTTGAAAGAATTAAGTTCCTATTCCGGTACTCACTAACTCAAGGCTTCTTTTAGGTCTTTCGTATATACAGCATTGAACTGCGAGCTGACAGTGCACTTCAGTTATGTCTCTTAAAACATTTTTCAGAGCCAAATGCCTTCTGGAAAACAGTATTCACTCCTTTTTATCTCCTCCTGTAACCATGACCACAACACGTGGTATATCCTACACACCTTATCCACAGATACGCAACTCTTCTTTGAGCTGCTTTAAAATACACTATGCACAGGCACAGTCCATTAACTGATCGAGGACACTCCATAGTTTCACTGTTGGCTTTCATCAACTTCCAGGTCATCTACAATTTTTTAGTCAGAAACGACTGTATATTTGCGTCCAAATACCTGAGAAGACCGAACAGTTCCAGGTCAGATCTCTGTGGAGCTCACCAGAAATATCCTTGTTGGTAATTATCTCCCAAGACCTACCAGACAGTTGTTAATTCCTCTTAGTGTTTTATTGAAATTATACAGTGCTCGTTTTCTAATGAGAACATTGTGCAGCTGTAGAAGCTAAACATTTCACAAAATTCTATGTACTGAAAGAGTTGCCTTGACCAACCAAATTTATAATGTCTCTTTAGGAAATAGTTCTCAACTACATTCATGCCTTATTCATGAATTATGTTCATACTATATTGTATTCTTTACATCTTCTCTACTAGAATCCCATGTCTCTTCTTCACTATTTAACCCAAAATTGATGCCAGAGTAAACTAGGTCATAATAATCCAGTTTGGTCTATTTGCTTTCCTTGATGTTGGACGGATACTAGGACTTCTGCCACTTTTTGGCATTTCCCTGACACCACAATTTAATTAAGACTGAACTTTGGCAAATCCAGACTCTGTCAGTCAAGTCTCCTAAACCTTTTGAGTGCATGTCCACGGGCCTAGAGGTTTAAAACCATTTCTCACAGCAAAATGCTGGTCAGGCTTCTACTTAAGGGACAAAGAAATAACTCATCTTCCCTAAAAGACCATCCTGCTTGCACTGAACACAGAACAGAAGCATAACAGAACATGACCTTCCTTCCTTCACCCTTACTAATAATCTGACTACCATAGTTCAGAAAAGGGCCCATTTAATTTCTAGATTTATCATAATCAGCCATAACTGGTCTCTCCAATGACTAAGAACCTAACAAGATAGATCCCACTTTGGATCAGCCCTCTTCACCCCTGCACGTACTTTATTCAATTGCACCTATAATTTTTCCTGCTCCAGGTGCCACTTGCCTGAAGCTGCACATCTCACACGTTGCTTGCTTAGACCCCAACCTGCCCTCTAGTCCAGGTCCTCCATTCTGTTCCTTACCAGTTTCTTTGACACATCCCTACCTATTTCTCATTTTGAATTTTACCATAATTACCACTGATTTTTGACTCAGCTACTGATCTTGCCTTGCCCTATAGTTAGATGCAATTTTGTCTTGTTTCCTTACTCAAATCCTGTATCCGTCTCTGTTTCCCTACTTTTGGCTTCACCAAGTCCTCAGCTTCTGCACTTTCCTCACTTCTTCATTCCAGTTCTGCTTCTAACACAGCCCTAGACATCTGCCCCAGCGACTTAAGCCCTGGGTTATCACCCTTGACATGGTAAATGGATTACTGCATAATATTCTAAACTTTGTATGAAAGTTCACATCAAAGGGAATGGTAATATCAGTAGTTAGACCAATATTTATATGTGCAGTATCTATATCTGTCAGATAGATCAGTGATAGCTTTGTTTTTATTACATATCCATCTTAGTAATATATAAACACAAAAATACAGAGATACTGTTTTTCTTGTTTATCTTTCAACATAGATTCCAGTTTGCTCTTCTTTAGGGAAGAGTTACAGATTTGCATGTAAATGTTATCTAAAGATGTCAGGACTCTGAGTCATCTATTGTCTTTGTTGGAAATAATGTACTAATATATTTATCAATTTTTAAAATACAGCCAATAAATACAACAGTTGGTTGGAATACGAATCAGTATTTTCATATAAAATATACAGTACGATGCCTTTGATACAACAGAACCAAATGTAAGTGACATTTTTATACTTCCCTACATCAGGTTGATAAAAGACTTTTATTGGTTAATTAGAATTTTTTACCGGTACGTGATCGAAATGTGTGAACTAGGATTGTTAACACTTGTTCATTTCTTAGCTACGACGGATCTTGTTTCCCGCCATCCTTTGAGGGAAGTTTAATTTGCCATGAGTTCATCTTCATAGGAGATGCAGCATCTCAGAGAATCCCACCTAAAGCAGATCACTGAGGTCATCTCTTTTTCACTGTCTTTACCCGGTCTTTGAAACCACCCTAAAATACACGACGTCACAGCTACCATTGGCACAGATGATGCATCCATGTCAGGAGCCAAATGGTAAAGATGCCAGGATAAAAAGTCACTGAAATATAGGACTGAACTCCAGCAATGGACTGTTGGACACATACACCATCTTATTTCTTGTACAGGGCCCAGGAGAACCACACTGTGCAAATAAGAAGGGAAAAGAAGTACTTACTAAAAGTTCATCCTATGAGCACATGCACAGGGGCAATCCCTCTAGGAGCAATGAGAATACCTGTTCTAGAAGTATAAGTATTTGTGGAGCTGAACCTAAGAGAAAACTAATGCATGAAACCTTCTATTCCACAAATTACCAAAGAATACTAGTGACAAAAGAAAAGAAAAATAAAGAAGGAAAATAGCATTTATTATGGCCTATTTTTCTTAGCAGGGCAGGGTAGAATCAAACTATCCAAATTCTTTAAATCTTCATTGGCCTCTGTGTGTCATACAACAGCTGAGGCATCTAACCATATTCCTTTGAATCAGATCTACATTAGATGGTTAAAGCAATTGGTCTGTGTTCCTCTCTGTGGTCTTTATTTCCCCCAGAGACTCCAGAACACTCACATTCTAATCTCACCATTAGAAATTACTCCTGAGATCATACTGTGTTCAATTCGGTTCTTTTTGGAATTGTTACAAAACTAGATAATGACTGGATAATACAAGAAGTTACTTAATTTTACTTAGAGACTGCCAGAGAGAAGCATTCTCTCTATGTATCTCTTCAACCTAAGTGGAGAAAGGAATATGATAAAGATTTTTATAACCCCAAATGAATTTTTCCTAATGAATATATAATTTATATAATAACAAGTAATTATTAGGTTACTAAAAATTTTTAGTCATTTTAAACTATTGCCCAAAACTGCCACACAAGTTAATTTAAACAAGTTATTAAACACAGGAATATGCAAAATAATCTTTTGCCTCATTTATATTAACAGACAACAGAGCTTTGTCTCCCTTAGCTTAGTGTCAATTGCACTGTGCAGTTATCTTAATATATGGGGGTGGGTCATCTGAGTTTTTCACTCAAATATCAGGAGACATAAATACAGAAGCACAAAGGTCTGCCTGCATCACAGACATGCCATCCTCTGCCACAAGCAATCACGTCATAGACTCCTGCTCAAATTGATCAGTGCTCACTTTGAAACAAACAAGATACTGGCCTTCATTGCTTCTGTCAGAAGGCTATTTCTATCAGAAAGTTATCACCTTGCTCCCTTAATAATTAGAGACCTTCCTCTTCGAATACACACTTGACAAGTTTATTTATATTTGTTCTTATGTCCACCATTTTTTTCATGCTTTAAACGAAGTCTCTTCTTCCTCCTCTACATCCCAATGACAGCAACGATCTCTGTTATTAGTCTTTGCTTTGCTGAATAAACCAAATACCTTTTAAATCTCCTCTTGGCTCTTCATTCCTATTATCATCCTATTATCCTTCCTCACTTTGCCTGTTCCTGTCTGAATTCATCTTTCATGAACATGATGACCAAAACTGCACAATATTTCCTTTTCTGTACTGGAAAATTCCCACTCTCTTAACCCAGCTCTGGAGACTGTGCTTCTCTTTCACTTCCCCTTACTGCAGCACATCACACCGGTGGCTCACAGAAAACCTGTAACTAATACACCCGAGCCGCCTTCTTCATTAGCCAATTCTTCCTGTGTGGTGCGCTGACAGCTTTGTGTCATCAGCAAACATAACTTAAATACTCCTGTTTTTTGTGCTAACATAAAAAAAAATTAAATTCTTGCAGGTCTAAGACCGTGCTGCCCAAGTAACACCATTCCAGGACAATCTCACTTCAACCTGATGGTGCCTCCATCTCAACTCCTGGCAAGTCCCACTTCCCCAGCATCCTTCCCAACCACCAACACATGGATTTTTCACTTATCTGGCCTCTTTTCCACTCTATGATAGGTCGCTTTACTGATCCTTTTCTTCACATCTTGGATAGCACCAATCACACAGATGAAACTAAATAAGCTTAACAACTGTGGAATAAGAACAGGAGTTATTTCAAGATACTATTTGTCTTCTAGTGCATTATTCGGAGTACCTTGCCAGTCTCCTCTAGTTGTAAAAAAGAAATGCTGAAATACTCTTCATTAATGTAACTCAGAAGAAGAATCTCTTACTTCATGACCTATGTCTGCTGCCCTGGAAGCAGCTGCTACATAATAGTGGAGGTCCAGTTCAACAATTGATTCTCAAGAAGAAAGGTGGGAAGACTGTCTCTAAACAGAGGACTGAATCAAGAGTGGATTTTTCCAGGCTGTCACTGCCAATGAAATTAGGTTTTCAATTACAATGCTTAGCACAGAGCAGCAAAGGGAAAACCTATGTTCCAGTGCTGCCAAGCGATATATGCTCAGCATAGCATTTATCAAACCATTTCCTCTGCTAAGAGTTAACGTGTCAGTCTTTAAAATGGCTTGCTCTTCTACCACCCTTCCTGATGGAAATGTGAAAAGTGCAACTTGCACAAAACGTCTTGTTGAGACTCTTGATTCCAAATTGACTGCCTCATGGGGAAAACCTGCTTTCTAGAAACTTAACAAATGGTAACTGTTCTATCATAATTCTGCCTCACTGGAATAGGGAGGTCAAACAGGGAGACAACAATCATTAAATAAAGTGTTAAAAGGTGATGGCTGGGTTCAATGGCAGCTTAAAAATGCTAGAAGTCTGAATGCTACTCTAAGCACTCAGGACCTAGCAAATTATTTTGTTTTAGCTGAGATATACTATCAGTTGACGATGACTGCACTAGACTCTGCTGTGATAAAAGCAAAATCACTACCCTTTCTGTTACAAGAACAAACAGGCAAAGAGAAAGTTTCACATGAAGATTGATCAAGAGCACATGATTAATGCCAGAAATGTACCCAAAGAGCAGCTTTCTGGTTAACTTTGCTGTAAATGTCAGCAACCAAACCCACCCACTGGTCGCAATTGCACCTCTCAGCTTTACCTCATCTTAATCAAATCACTAATTGTCTTGCACCGATCCTGACGAGCATCACAGGATTTACATTCTTCGTAGAAGCTTAATTCACTGTTTTTTTTTAAACATTCATGTCTGTCTGCACTTGCCTAAGTACATTGTAGCCACTAAATCATACAATCCATCATCTCTTTGTCAGTACCCCACACAGAGAAGATCCTCTAAGAATATGCTTACAACGTAAAGGTCACTTTGAAAGTTGACTAAAGGCATGAATAAAAAAATAAAACATTTAGTTAAGCCCTTTGAGGAGATGAGGTTGCCATTACCCTTTACTGTTTGAGCAAGTTCTTCAACTGCTTTTCAACACTATCGTGGCACCACACAGGGAGTTTAATGGCACCTTCTGAGTATATGCAGAATCAAAGCCAAAATTCAGCTTACTAACTTAACTTTCAGAATGTTAGTACGGCAGTCAGAGATTAAGAATCATTATATACTTGGCAAACTGACCTATTTCCAAAGGATGCTGTCACAGGATGATACGTGCAGTGGGCGTGTTTTAGCCAACAAAAGCTAGCAAAGTGCCAAGAGCTGCTGAATTTCCTGTTAAGAATTAAGAGCCCCTCCACACACATTTTCTGCCACAATATATGGCCCGTCTTTTTGTCAGCACTAGTCTGCCTTGAAAAACGAGGGTTGAAAAAAATCACCTGGCATCATTTCTCATGAAGGGTGAGAAAATTAAAGGAAATGAAAGAAGCTACATAGTAAGAAGAGCTGAATCTGAGGGTCCTACTGGCTAACACGCTTCTGAAGTGAAGTGCAATTCAAGTTTTATACTTGCTGCTTCAATACCATGTAAGACAGGAGTGTGAAAATGTAAAAGTATGTGAGACAAATGACATTTTATCTTTAGACATAATCATCCCTCATGGGTGTCATCCCTACTTACCAATTAATCACTAGAGCATGAATATCCTGAGACAAGGCTAAAAATGGAGTGTAATTTTTTCACTAAATATGCCTGAAACAGCCAGCCCATTTCACAAAGGAAATAAGAGGTTTGTGATCTATTTGGTAGTTGCTTCACAAGCGCAACCTCACAGAATCTGAATGGAAATCTCCAGTCGCAGCATGCAGTTATGGCTTGTGCCAGCCATCAGTAGAAACCTTAAGGTTTGGTAATGTGACTGTAAGTGCACGCATTGCCGAGACTTAGTGAATTACGACTTTCTGGCTAAGATAACAACTGAGTAAATATGAAGTTCTAGTCATTGCAAACATAAAATAAAATGTATTAGCATAAACCACTTAGTGAAACATAACTTGCTAAGCCCCTGAAACTTGGCACTTGTGACTGTATGATCATACCCTCTGCCTCAGCTAGTATAGACAATGTTAGGCTTGTAAACAAAGTAAAATCAATATTTCCAATCAGCCAGCAAAAGCAATGGGCATAGGGAGACAATTACCATCTCTGGAGCTCAAAATCCATCTACCATATAGATGCATAGTTCGTGGTTTATGAAAGTACCTGAAAGTAAACTTACTGATCTGATTGTCAGCTGCTAACGTATGTGAGCTGTTCTCTCTTCTCAGTGTTGCAAGCGAGGTTATCTAAACACCATTCCATCCTATCATCTATTTAACTCTACTGCTTGGTCTCAAAGTAAAAGTTAAGCTGTCTGGGTCTATCACATGTCACAAGCTAATTTTGAAATTTTTCTTTTGGTGGAATGATCCAAGAAAAACCCCAAGAGCTCAGTTTTGCTTAGTTAGATATCTACAGAGAAATTCACTACATTCACATCTCAACCTCGTGATTTGCTTAATGAGGAAAAAGACACAGTACCGGGACATAGGCTCTGAAAGAATAGGGAAGTTGAAGAAGATGTACAGTTGTTAGCAGGAAAAGATCAAAATTTCATCACATAAAGTTTTTATTCCTTCTGTGTTCACAGTTTATATGCTTTTGTGCAAAAAATGCTACTAGACCAGTAACCTAGATTATGCCATTGCTTATGAGTTTTAACACCTAAAGTCAAATGCAAACAGAAAAATGTCTGCAGCAGGTGGCATCCCAGTAATTCTCAGATCACATATTTAAAGGAAACCAGAAATAAAAAGGACAATCTTTTTTCAGCAAGAAAATTCACAAACTCTCTTTATAGCATGTGAAACAAGTTCAATCAAGAATCAAAAGAAGTTGCTACTGGGATTCTAACGAAATTATACAGATATTTTTAATTTATGGTTTAAATATAAAACAGTTATGTGCTGAAAATGAAAAAATGACATATAATTATTAACATCTGCATGTATTTGGTTTCCATCACTAATCTTTGAAAATAATGACATTTTAACTGAATAAGCTTCTAAAATCAAAATAGAAGCCATGAATGAGCCACGGAAACATTCTTTGATTTTATTTGTTCCCCCTATTAAGGGGTAGTCTGATTTTTCTTACACTGTTAACTATACAGGCTTCAAACATTTACTGTGGACAAAATCAAAATGAGCCCATTAGCCAACAAGACACTGTTACACCTCAGCAAATAACAAGACAGCAAACATAATATGGCTAATTTAAAACAAAGAGCAATAGTTGAGGCAAGTGATGGATTAAACTTTACTGTCCTCATGATGCCCAGAGCTGTCCCAGTGAGAACTGCGTGAGGGTCCCTGATCTACATTGCTCAGCAAACAGAAATATAAAATTGGCAATAAAAAAAATTTACAAAACATTATAAAGAAACCTAGATGCAGCTACACAATGGACTGTGGGGAAGGGATGGTCTAAGGAGACAGGCAGCTGTTTCCCTACACCATCTCTGTAGTACAGAGTACTACAAGAAGACGGGTGTTGCAGCCTACTTAAATCTATGAATAAATCTATCTTGAGAACACATATTATAGCATAAATATCAGGACACTTCTGAGACACGCAATTTTTGTAACCACTCTCCCATCTGTGATCCTTTTCACTTAAATTCTGTAAATGAAGAACAGCCTACAAAAGCCGTTGCTGGATCATTTAGTTTCATATAGAAATTTACATCTTGGTTACCTAATTGGAATCCCAAAACCTTCACTTGTAAATACTCTCCTTTAAGTAATTGAGTTTAGACAGCTACCACATAAAAAAATTGTCAGAAATGCTTCTAAATTATTAAAATATATTTTTTAAATAAAGGGGAAATGCAAAAATTAATTTTCCAACCTAGAGGCTGTACTGTGTGTCATACTACCTACTGCTTCTAGGAAGATGGCATCAAGGTTGTTGTCAGACATGTAAAAATAACTTCCCATCTAAAGTCTTACTGTGGACTGGTAACATGGAAATTTTTATTGAAAAGAAATATTTCAATTCAGTGAATGATTGAAGACATTATTTCCTTAACAAATGCTTACCATTTTTACATAGAATTTCGAATTAAAATGGAGAAATCCCAGCATGAGGTTTATTTTTTTTCCACTTACACTGTTGAAGAAAACACTAGTATCTGTATTTGAATTACCAGGGTTGTAGACTTGTGTAAACCAGTCCAGATCAAAACAGGTTTAAATTCTGGACACCTCTTTCAAAACATAACAACTTGTATCCAAAATCACTAACAAACATCTATTTAAATCTATAAAACCTTACTGTACATACTTAAAATTAACACTTCACAAAACCTTGCAGTGCTTGCTCCTTTACATCTCTCATGTTACTTAATAGCTCTTAGAAATGAACAACAAATGCAGGACAATATCAAACAGTCTTTGTGCTTTCCTAACGTGTCTGAATCATGTTTATTTACCTTCTTGTTAGAAAAATTCCTTAATATTCATGTACAGGTTTGCATATTTTCCCTGAATACCAAGCTACTGCATGGATTATGAAATAAGGGTGCAGATGATAACACTTTGCCAAACACACCGCAGGAAAAAAAACCAACACAGCTACAGTATATAAGCGACACGTAATACTTACTATTTATATGTTTCTGAACGAATGTATTCAAAAACATGAGATACTCCCAGCTGGAATTGGTCAGCAATAGGAGTAACCCAAGGATTGTTCTCTGCCTTGAAGACTTGCTTTTGACCAGTCAAATCCAAATTACCTGAAAGGGATTAAACAAAACAGAACATGAAAAAAATTTGAAATATGAAAAATTTGAAAGAAGTATCTTGCTGTGAACATAAAAATTTTAATTCATTTCAGAGAGCACAACCATAATAAAAGCAAGTATTTCAGTCTTAGCGGTGAGGAATAGGAGGACATAAGTAGTTCCCACCATGATGGATACAGTTCCACCCTATTCACTTCAGTGCTACTACCTATTGCACAGCAGGACTGAACTCAGCCCACTGCATGTAATATTTATTCATCAAATTAGTTTTAAGCAGGCCCAACATAGGTGTTGGGTCCCCTCCACCACGGCTTGCAGGAATAAAAGGAGAACGATGCCGTGGTAGGAGTTTGCTCTGTTGAAGCCTAGCATTGCAAAGCATTTCTCAATCACTGCTCCAAGTACAACGACATTAAGTAAAGCCCAACAGGATTTTTGCCTTCCCAGTGCCCAACGTGGTGTTTGTACCGAGATCCTACCGCTGATCTGTGGTTGTAGTTCTCTATACCAAGCAAAACAAACAAAACCATCATTCTTGCAACATGCCAGTTTTACCTATTTTGTTGACAGGAAGACTTAAGAGACCTATTAGGGGCTTGCTTGGGGTTTTTTTTTTGTTTGTTCGTTCCTTTTGCAAATGTTTACCAGTCAAAACCAAAAACAGTACATGCTCTACTGAAATTCCTCATTGACTATGAATACAACAGGCTGAATTCCAGGAACGTCTAGCCATTTAAATATTTTCTCATGCTCTTTAAATTAAAATAAGAAATCTGTGCTACCCTTTTAGATTTATTTTTGTGCATTTTACGATGAAGAGAGGTCTACCCTCCTCCCATAAATCTAAAGTAATAAATAAATAAATAAAAAAATCTTTAACCATGGGAAACAAAACCAAAAAAAAATTTACAAGATTTTTGAATACTGGCTGAACCAAGCTGTCAGAGAAATCTGTAGTCAACCTGATGTGCTAACATTTCAAAATTAAAGGCACTTGTGTAAGTAGCATGAACACACACACATGCTATGGGAGCTGCTGCAAGCCCGGTGCTGGCTGGCCATTTCGGTGCGTGTTCTGCATTACAGCTAATCCTCGACCCGTTTCTCTCCGTAAAAAGGGTTAACACAATTAGAGTAAAGACAGACCATTACACCATGTGAAAGGATGTCATGCATGTCATATCAGCCTAGCAACAAGTTACCATTACCTTAGCAAGCTCATCTGTCAGCTGTCTGAGGCCCGCTCTGAGATAACAACAGGCAGGGCGCCTTCGCCCCTCTGTCAGTCAGGCAGCAATTGCCCTCGCTGCCTCACGCTCCACTGCGCCTCGTTAGCAGCCTCGCGCCCATCTCCTTTATTAAGGGACTCGGCAGCCCTGTTCTAACAAGGATCAGGAAGCAGGATTAAGTACTGTGACAAAGAGGACCTAATAAGCTAGAAGCCGGTGTGTCTAAATCCACGCTGGCTCATGGCGCAGGCTCACGCTGCTCGCTATTCAGTTTTCAGGCACGGGCCACCGGGGAAGCAAGCCAGCACCGTGATTAGCCGTAACCCTCTGACCGGTGCCACTATGAAGATCATGTATCACTCAGGGGCTTGCTTTGCAATTGCAAATTGGATTTTCCATTTTATTACCTGCAAAAAAACACCACATGCATTGCTCTCCAAAACTACCAACACTGTAATTACAGCTCTGCATCAAGGTAAAATGATCCATCTGTATACAACTAATAAATATAGTTATTGGGAGGGCAAGCTTGGCCCCGTCGTGGGTCAAATTGCTTACAAAATTGCTTACAGGATTAAGTCACACGTTCCCCAAATCTCAATAGCCAGGGTCTCACCTGAATCCTCTCATCCCGAGCTGTGACAGAGATTTACCGCCCAGGGAACGCTGCCATATGTTTCCATCCCTGCAGCACAGTGTGCCCACTTCCATTCCAAATACCACATGGCCCATTTAAACGTAATTGTAATAAATACTATTCTACTAAAGCCAAGAAATCTTACAGCAAAGAGAGGGCTGCTCAAGCAAAAAGAACTGTAGGTCTCCATGCCAAAGTAATCACTTCATTTTCCTCCACCGTCTGTTTTTCCCCAAAACACACCGGGGGCAGGTACAAGTATTACTTTTTACCTTCAGAGGGAAAAGGCAGACAGAGGCCCTAAGGGTAAAATTAATCTAATTACAGAGGAAACTGAGGCACCCGGATGTCCAGCATCCATGCTGGAATCCACCCCCGCCCTGCCCAGGACGCCCCTCAGGGAGCCCTGCCAGCAGCAGCTGGCCCTGCAGCCTGTCCCACGGGCCACCTACAGCTGGAGCCAGAGGTCAGCTGCCACCTCACAGCCCAGGCTTGGAACTGAAGAATTGCTGCAGTGCAAAACGGAAGAACCCGTCATGGCAAGCACCAGGCAGAGCGCGGGTGCTCCTCCGCAGAGGAGGAAAGGAGGGCTGCCAAACAGAAAGGAGGAAGGACGGGGCACTCGACGCTTTAAGCTCCTCCCTGTTCGATACCAAAATTCCCATCTGGAAATGACGGACAGAAATGGGCAGAAAATGAAGCAGGGGAAGAAGTCACAGAGAGCCTGCCTCACCTCATCATCACTAGGGAGGAAACGGAGCCTAACGCTCCTGCCAGAAAGCAAGCCACTTGAGAACAAAGAAGCCGTATAATTAAAACTGAGACAGGATGGAAACAGGTCACTCCTGCAATCACCGCACATCGCTTGGGGCCATATCCTGCTGTCCTTTCTGTGCTTACAGCTAAAGCATCCCTGAATTAAGGGCTTACCTAATGCTGCTCCAGCTGCAGGACACGCAGGAGTCCCAAGCACAAGGCCAAAGTCTCAGTAACATCTCAGGAGCAGTACAAACACACAGGAGCCCTGCATGAACCCTTCTGCCCCTGTGCACCAAGATGAACCCAGCAGCATGGAAGAGACCACCAAACCCGCCTGAAGCAATGGCTCTGGTACCAGGCTGACCGCGGGAGCGCTGTGTGACTGGACACCTTACAGATGCGTCCCTGTCCCCCCACACCACCAATAGTCTCCTTGCCTACATGTTTTTTTAGCTGTGCTAAGAAATGCTGTTATTCCATCCCTGCAGCACTAGGGCCACGGGCCAGGGAAAAAGCCACGGCAGATGCGCCTTCATGCATATTATCTAACAGCAGCATCAGCAGAAGACTATCCCCAGGCCTTTAGGAAATTTATATACTGTTCTGCTACACAGATCACATCAAATCCCTCGGATATTTTTAGTAAGCAAAATACAAAATTGCCTCTAGTAAAAATCCAGTACTGAAGATTCAACCACAAAATATATTAGGGTTGGAGATTGCGTTGGTCATTGCTGGTTTGTTCTTTCCATGCGCATCAGCCTATTAAAAAATATTTGTTTATCATCTCTAAAACTTGGCACAACTAGTAAAATTGTATTTCTTCATAATGGACTTAAGGTTCTTGTTATTTTGCCATACTGAGAGAGACGAACTCCACTGAAATGCATTACAGTCCCATACCTCCGGTACGAGAGGAGGAGAGAAGGCCATCCTTAAGACTAGTCACCACAGCCCCTTTCCTGGATCACAGAAATGTTTTTAAAATTATTTTTGAGTGCTTCTAAAATTATTCTTATAAATAAATAAATAATCAAAACTATATATCCCTTATAACTATAAGCACTTTCTAATATCTAAGCCTGGAGGATACTTTTTTTAAGCTTTCTATCTGGAACAGACATAGATTTCCAACTAGGAAGAATGCAAAGTGGACGTGTGCTGCTACGAGTGAGCAGACACTGAAAAGAGAACAGAGTCTGGAAATGAGAAGAGCAGAGATAAAGCTCTAACAGCTGACTGCTGTGGATGACCTGCACAGAATGACCAAAAGCCTTCTAAAAGGAGTCAGCTGTGTGGTCTTAGAAATACCTGATATTGGCATTTTTTCCTCTGTCTCAGCACTCATTGTACCTAAAGATGATCCTGAACCATTAAGTTTGATTGGATTGGTGTGACTGAACTCCTGTGTTTAACCCACCTTAAAAACACATTGTCCCTATGCCCATCTAGTAAGCTGTGCAGAGTTGGAAAATGTCTGCTGCCCAAATCACTCGTTAGCTGCCACCTGGAAGCTACAGTAAATAGATCTACACCAAAACAAACCCTTGAAAAGTCAAGGACCAAATTGACGTATGCACATTTTTAATTTTAATGTATTCTAACTTACGACAAATACAACTTATCGCTGCTTAAATTCAGAGCTCCCACAGCCATGGGTGGACAGAAGGGACATCTCGTATGACAGTGGGCACATCCTATCCTGAGTGACGTTAAAGGGAAAAGGAAGCTACCATTTCCCTGCACCTCCCTCAATAAATCTATCCTGCATTTCATCTAAAACACGATAGCTAATGTTTCTTGTTATTTTCCTTCAGTGCTGTTGAAACAAAAAGTGGTTTGTGTGAACATTCGTATTTTGCTCAACTGCCTGCAAAGGTCAGAAAAGAGCTCATAAAAATCAAATAAAATGCTGCCTCCCACAGTCCTGATTGCAGAAACTGTCAGAGCCAGTGATAATGCTACCTATCACTTTGACCAAGGGTGTCTCCAGACTTCCCAGGCTCCTCCTGACCGTTAGATTTAGCCTGCAAGCACCTCTTATATGCAACTATAAGCCCCTCATCCTCTTGTGATGTATGATATATGGAGTGTATAATATTTAGCCAATGTATGTATACTTAAGGTATAGTAAGTGATGACTATTGTACGCAGGCATCACTTCAATACAAATAAAAGAAAACAGAATGAACACAAACCTGCCTTGTCCTTTCCACTCAAACGCCCCTTGGCAACACTTTAAATACTTTCAAAAATTAAAAGGTGAAATAAAGTAATTAAACAACTCTGACATTTGAGAAGTGAACATTGGCATTCAGCATAAGAAACATGATCCTAGCTGTAAAATGCCAGATCAACACTTCTTTGTAATGGTGTAAATTCATCTCTAGTGGAGCTTCATTAAAATCAATGGAAATAATTTTTAGCCTGTTGTCATGGTTTAACCCCAGCTAGTAACTAAGCACCATTCTAGCCCAGCCAAAACCAGCACACCTGTACACTGCTGAGTTTCACATCTGTGTCCCGTTGATACTCTGACTCACCGCTGACCTCAAGCAGAGTCCTCAGGCTGTAACACATCCCTTTCAGCGATTTCTCTCAAGACTGCAATTTAAATGTTCTTTCCCTTTACAACACAAAGGTCTTATTCTCTCACTGTCGTACATAAGGACAAGCGGAATGAAATTAGTTTTATTTCTTTATTTAGATATAAATACCCCAGAATCCTGTTTTATTAAAGGCTAAGTAAGGGCTCAATCCACTACACTAAATTTAAACTTAGGTTATATGTAAAAATATGTCTGTCCTGGCTTGTTTTAGATTTGCTTTACGCTACAGGGCTTATAATTTTTATTACTTCTGTGGCATGTGCTTTGTCTCCATAGAGAGAGAAATTTGTTTAAGCACAGGAGTGGAAGAAACATCATGACTATTATGTCATAAAAATGACAGCAAAGCAATTAATTGTGAATGATGTCTTAAAATCTATTTTAGAAAATGAAAATACATACTGATTTCTATCCCACGAAGTGTTGTCAAAATCAAATGATTTTTACACCAATTTTAAGCTCATGTGAGCTGTGCATCCGTAACTCATACCATTCCTATAAACAAGTAAGATCATCTCTGCTTTGAAGACCTCTCTCACTTTTGAAGGATTAGTAACAGAAGAGAGTAAATTTTAACAGTAGTTATAAAGGAGGAGTAAGACAACGAAGAGTAAAGACTTCTTGTACGTAAGTGAAGTGTGACTCAATCTTTTTGGAACCCGCAGAAATATTCATAGAAATATTCAGTATGATAAACAAATCTACAGCTCCATAGCATATGTTGGAAATATACATTTGCTTATTGATGAGTTTCTATGCATTAAAAGAAAACAACTAGTAAATCTAAACCTACACTGAAGTGCCTCCAAAAGACTGATCCTAGCAACACTTCTGCCCTCTCGCCCCTACATCCTTGCACTGGAGAACGTCTAACAGTGTCCCTATGTCAAGAACCCCAAAATAGCATTTGTGGTGGTTTTACGTAACAGGGGAAATATACAACTCAAATAACAAGAAGTCAGATTCGGCACATACAAATAAACCAAACAGATACTCCAGTGCATCCATCAGACAGAAGCAAGCTGGAAGTCTTCCTCTGACTGCTTTCCTGACCACACAGACGGGACTGTCTGCAGCCTCACCGCTGAGCATTAGACAGGAAGGCCCAGGGTAAGAGAAGACTGAATGAACAATCTGAAAGCCAGACACTGATGGGCCTAAGCCCACCCTCAGTTTTACAATTCCTGTCAGGGAGTTTTACAATTATTTACAGGAGTACAGATACTGCAACGTCACACATTATTATAACAACTTCTTAGATGCAAATGAGAATTTCCAATAATGAGTTCAGAGATTAGACCCCAACTTGAATGTTCACTTGAATGCATCTAACACTAGATCTCTGTGTCAGTTCAGTAATTGAAGAGTTTAACGAAGTCATTTCAAACAGAAAAACATCCGGTCTGAAAAACATCAGGAGATGGAGACTCTGCCAGTGGTGTCTTGTTCGAATGGTTCATCACTGTCAGAATGCATTCTTTATTTCAGCGCTGAACTGAAGTTCTCAAACACTGCTGCTGCCCATCTGCAAGGCAGAAAGACGACCTGTGCTTTCTTCTCATGGAGTTAGCGAGGATCGGCAGCTAAGTCTCCTCTCACTCTTCCCTTTGATAGGTTAAATAAAGACTCTGATTATTCTGTGTGATCCCAGAACAGCTACTCTGCTTCAACTCTCAGCAAAAGGACCACAGCTGAAATAAAGTAAAAGCAGACCAACTAAATCTTGAATTCATTAGCCGTGACTTAAAGGTGAAATGATACAGGGCAAACTGGTATTGTCTCAACTACCACTATTACAATTCTATGGGAAGAGGATTTTGCTCTCCAGCACTGTCCCACCTCAACTTTTCAAAGAAGAGAGTTTAAAACAAAGTGAATTTAGTCCTGAGATATTTATATGAAATTCCAGCATCATAGCAAAGGTCAGCCAGAATCATTATCCTGAAGTGTAGTGGGGAGTCTGGCACAAGGAGAGTTTCACTCCAGAATGTGTCAGGACTGAAGATGAAGCCTGGGAAAGACAACAGAACGGATGAAATGCTGACCTTCTCCATTTCTCCCTTCATACCACATTTCAGGTATTAAGTAGAGGCAGAATAGAGACCTAACCTGGCTGGGCCAACTCACATTGCCATATTCAGGTGACAGGAGGAGTGGTTAATTCTCTGGGAACAAGGGAAGAGCCCTGGCAATTTCTACCATCACTCCACCCAACAAACCTGACCTTAGCAGAACAACTAGTAGAAAGAGTAAATAATATTAATGTTCACTGATGAAAGCCACAAAACAGGAACTTACTCAATGCAGCACACAAGGCAATCCCAGCCAAACACCGCTCTGCTAATGGCTTGTACTTCCACATGACAAATCACGCTGTTTCAACAGCCAAACTCCACCACACACAGCCTGCAGGTACCAAGGCAACCAGCCCAGCTGATGCCATCGTGTGGGCAGCTAAGGGGAATGGCAGAAGCAACAGCATTTTGACAAAAATACAAGAAATTACTTCAAAATGTTTCCATATTCTTTCTAAAATTATTTCAAATTACTTAGGACTCGATTAAATTCCTTTCTCCCACATTCCTAATGTAAGAGAGAGACCATTTACTGGAAGACCTACAAGTACTGCTAAGCTTCACTGTTTTCTTTCTTTGAAAGGTGACACATTGTGCTGGAAATACCATTTCCATCACTGCTTCGTGTAACAAATGTCTAGCGCTGACCGGGATCTCGAGGGGCAGTCAGTCAGTCACTGCTAAGTGTTCTTCCCAGTGAAGAAACCCAAGAAACACACTACGCAGAAGACACCTTTTGGAACAAAGGGAATTAACGTGATGTCAAAGAAATTTAACACCAAAGACGTTTTAATGGCACAGGAACTATTATAGGCTTAGAGGATCAGCATCCCAATTTATTTTGAAATATACTGCACATTTTTCCAAACTCAGAAACTCCCCTGGGATTCCCAATTACATGGGAATTCAACAGAGCATTCTCCCTTTGAAGGGTCCCTATCAGACAAAAATCTAGTTAATTTTAAAATATGAGTTCAAAAAGGATTCACTGTATTGCTTTTGCCCCGTACATTTGAAACTTCCATTCAAACACAGGTTGCCAAGTACTCAGAAGAGCGAAACCACTTTTAAGTACTATGAAACGCATGAAATTAACCAAATTTAACAACAACTATAACATTTGCTCAAATTGGCTCTTATTACGGTACTCTTACCTACCACAGCGCTGACAGAACAGATGAAATATTTGCCGACAGAAATGTCATTATTATGCTGACGGTACTTATAATCAGAGTACAGTCAACGTTAGGAAATCCTACACATACACACTGTAGTCATCTGAGGAGCGACAGTAGGACTTGCATATTTTAAAAACTAATGTAAGATCAAATCTGAATCTTGGGAAGTTTGTCAAGAATTACAGCAGTGTAAGGAAATGAATGCCTTTGGCGTAAATCTAAATGATGGGCTATAGAAAACATCTTTCTGCGTATAATGAAACTGCAGAGCTGTCACCTCTTCCCATGCACCTTAGCTCCCATCAAGTACTCTCTGGAATCAGCCTGGTTTCTAACTACATAAAAGCTGGTGGGGTTTGGTGGTTTTTTTTTTTTTTTTTTCTCCTTCCTTTTTTAACTTAAAACAAGCAAAAAATGAAAAACACAATTAGAATATTCACAAATTTTCAGAGATGCTTTTCTTACCTGAATAATCTGTCCATGACCTATCTTGTTATGTACATTTTTCTATTTTTCCTTAACTAGTAACTGCTACATGCTAGAAAACAAGTTATTTTCTTTATCCACTGGAAAGTTTAATAAAGCTCCTTAGTTTCTTACACCACCTTTGCCTTAGTTCCAAAAGTAGAAACAGGTAATTTTTTTTTCAATTGCAAGGTATCAATTAGTTGTTCCAGCGCTCAGCTGGTGTCCAGAGAGCCCCAGGATGTCCAGGCTTCCAACAAGCACCAGAGACCTGTATTTGCAGGTGTAAGCGGCATTGTGTTGTGACACAGGTAGAGTGCAGTGACGGTGTATACCGAAACAAGTAAAGTTTGATGTTTACGTCAAGTATATTTAGAAAAGAAAAATATTTTGTGAAATAAATGATTCCTATATTTGCACATGGCCATTACAGTTACCTAGGTAAACTGCTATTTCAGTTAATATTAACTTGAACAAATAACTGCAGCAACTACTTTACATAATGTAATATTCATTCACAAATTCTAGAGTCATTTCAAAAGCCTGAATTTTAAAATGTCCTCCCCTGTGATGGAAATATTGAGACTTCTGGCAGGATTCCTTGAACTTTCTATTTAAAGCCAATCCTTTATCCAGAGAAGATAATTCAGCTGTTCAAAACTAAAAAATGATGACAGAATTACTTAGCCATTCTGACATACAGATTTAATTTACAAAATGTTTCACCCTTCTTAAAAAGGAACATGGCTACTTATCCCATAAAGTTTTTTTTCTTTTTTAAAGGGCTTGAGTTTTCCACTTTTCAAGCATGTACCTAACATCACAGTTTTGATAGTGTCTCCCTATGCCTGACAAAATTATTTGACAAACTAGAACAGTACTGAATAGTATACTTAAAAGCCATTGATGCCAACATTCAGTTTTGGAAAAAGAGGATGGTAATTAAAAACACGTCCTTAGAAATCACTGTTCTTCCCACATGCATAAACATGAGCAAACTCCATGTACGTGTGCGCACACGTGTGTTGGTGGCAGGGTAACGAACACAGTCAACATTAGAACCTGGTTTTAAAAATCTGCCATTTGCTTTCACATCATAAAGGCAAACCTACAGATAAGCTAGTTACATTCTCTGGGTGGCTATTGACGTTTAGCTACAACTTTGTGAGTATTCTGCACCTTATACTACTCTTACACTCCTGACTCAGCTAAGAAAATCTTTTATGTGGCACATACGGGTCCACCCAGATGACCATACAATGAACTAAACCACCATCATTGATCTTACTAATTATATCTGTCACTTTACGTGGTTCTTGTTTCTGCTCGGCTTTCTTTCCAAACACCGTTCCAATTGTTAAATGGTCAGAATACACAAAGTGACAGATTTAGTGCTTCCTTGGCAATTCATATAACTGACTGCAACTCTGTTGTTGCAGTGAATCATGATTTATTTGTCTTGCAATGCAGCACATAACCTTTTAAATGCTACAGAAAAAAATGCCAGCACCTCTTTAAAGTTTATATATGACTGCCCACCACCATTCCTCATGAACGGGGTTTTGAGAGACAAATGATAAAAACAAGCTGCGAATTCCACCCACCTACTCCCAGCCATTTCCTCTGTTCATCACTCAGACGTACTGTATTTACAGACAAGCTCCCTCACCCAGAGCACCACCGCGCTCTTCTAGACAGGGGTCTTCCTCCTGAGCAAGAATATTTTTCTTAAATTAGTGATAGGTATTCTCTGCTACACACAGAAGAGGGTAATGCTGATCTCCCCCAGCCATCTTACTGGTGTGTGCCTCACTCAATCACGTCAGGTGAAATTAAGAGCAGACTGCAAGGTTTTATTTATTGGTATCTCTCTCCATTCCAAAATTGCAATCCCAGTGCCTGTCTGTGGCCTTTTCTCACACACTGCTCTCCATGTCGTCTTCTGCACTTATTTCCATTACCTTTAAAAACCAGTTTAATGTACTCCTCCCCTTCTCCTCATTCAAATACATTGTTTTATTCTGCTGTTTATACTGTGCCCATCTCCCTGGTAAATGATCATCTAATGACTCACTGCTGTCCACCAGTGCCGAACTAAGCCAGTCAAAAGCCTTCAGCACCTTTAATTATGAAAGTGATAATGAGAGAGGAAAGATTGTTTACTTTAAATGGAACAGCAGTACCTCCAATTAATGCAAATAGGACCTGCTCATTGAAAAGCTATTTATCCAACAAGCACAGCACAAAGAATTTGGATAGTTCTCCTTACACTATAATTCAATTTTAAAAATTTAGGAGGGAGAACTCAGGCAGCAGATAAAATTGTTTTTCCCTCAGATGGCGACTATGGAATTAGCGGTCCATTCATTACAGTGTAACACTCACATACCACCTTTCCTTGGCAGATTTAACACTGTCTGTAAACGGGCCTGCTTCTCTAAATTGCCCTAGTTTGCAGAAGGGAAAACAGGGCTGCAGAGACCAAGTGACTTCTAATCATTCAGCAGATTCATGTTTGCCTGTGGACTGGTCCTACCTCATCTCAAACAAGCTCTCCAAAGCCCAGCCTGGTGCTCCATTTACTAAAATCCCTTCCCTAAATGTTTGCCTAGGTGTAGAACAAACAAGCAACAACACTGCTTTGCACAGTGAATATGCTTACAAGTTGCACAAGTTATAAATCTAGACTTCAGTGTAATCTTCTCTGGAAATATACCCCAAAATCTAGCTATTTT
>VYZM01010814.1:445997-479766 GCA_013398915.1 Dromas ardeola | reverse complement strand
CAATAGAAATTACACCAGCTGATCATGAATGAGAATCTTGGGTAAGACCATAAAATGAAGAGAAAAGTATAATTTATAGAATAGCATTTGAGTAATAAAGAACGGAGGTGACAAGGACTTAAACTGTGCCAATGCACATCATCCTGATCAGGTGGGGCAAAATTACAAGTCCTTTTTCTACCAGATTGTTATATTGCTCTATAATGCAAACAAATGCTAACTGACAAGAGAAATGCTTCCCTTGGCCATGCTGAGTTTTGCAGGTCAGTGAAAAATAAACACAGAATTTTGTTTCAAACATTTCCATTCAGTTTGGACAACGATGTAAACCCATTTAAAGTGAATTTGCTGTTATGCTCGTAAGGCAGCAGCATGTTCAGAACATTTAATTAGCCGCAGAAGGTGGTTAGACTCAGTGTGCAGCATTTAACTTCCACTTTCTGGAAAAAAACAAGGCTATAATTTAGAAAGCTACATAAAAGTACATTTACAGATACTACATGCTTCTGAGATGTTATTGCTGTTGAAAGAGACTCTATAAATAAATATGACTTTGGTAAAAAGCTAAAGAAAGTATACACGTGTGAAGAAATAAACATCTTAAATTAAGCAAACAAGAGCAACTTTCATCTACCAGTGGTGAGAAATGGAAAAATAAAAAATACTCAGCATCATATAGTTCACTAGATTGACAAAGGCAAAAAAAACCCCATGGTGGATAAACAAACAAGACTCAAAACAAACATTTTCCCCTACCTCATAGGAAGCAGCAGACACTTCTGTATGAAACAAAACGCATACATTGCAGACTGTCACATTTATGCACACAGCTGCCACATTCTCTAACGGGTCGAAGCAAGTTCTTATGACAACAAATAATTTTGCTTGATCATGCTAACTTCAGTCACTATCCTTTCGAGTTTTGGTAACTATTATTTGGAAGGTACCAGTAGAAACAAAGAACCTTCCCTATATAACAGTCCACAATAACAAGAAATAAGGAACAACCCCTGTGTAACAGGTATTTCAACAACAGATAATTGATGCAGCTACATTATTCCCAACAAAAATATTTTATGACAATCTTTAAAAAGATCTGAAACCAAATTCTGGCACAGGGCAAACAGGCACAACTTCTATTGAAGTTAATGCGCCTCCATAAAATGGAATACTGCAATACAAATTCACCAAAATCAATACTTAAGTTTCAAAGATAAAACTCTACTTTATAGGTTGAAAGAAGCCACTTGTAATCGTATTTAAATGGCCAATATCAAAAATTCAAAGTACATCAACGAGCTCCACTGCTTTAAGTGAACGCACCATCAACTTACTAAGAAAGGAAGGCTACTGAAACAGAAAACCAAAAAATTCCTCTAATTTAGCTATATTTTACTCTAGTTGATCAAACTTCCATTTTTACCGGAACAGTCACAAAAAAGTCAGTTATACTGCTGTCATTTTTGCTTAATATAATTTTGGCTGGTCCAAATAGTGTTCTCAAAACCCAGCCAGAGACAAGAATAGCTTTGCAGACCCAATATTTATCATATATTATATAAAGCAAGATGCTGTATACAAATTGGCAGTCAGGTGTACTAATACACAAGGAAAATGTAACATGAAAAAACCCCTAATGAAACAAAACACACATCACCTTCTGGCCTCTCCTGCATATTGAGTAGGAGTGACAAAAGTGAGTGTTTCTCACGGGAAAGTAAATATTAGCAGCAATGATGACTTAAGCATAAACATTTCCTAGAGTTTAACAACTGGTTTTGTTTCAGCGGAAACACAGTGCATCATTATCATTATTATTCAAATAAATAAATGACCATCCATAATCTTACCTAGTTCTGGGGGCAGCACAGTAAGACGATTTCCCTGGATGTGAAGTTCCTTAAGCTGAGTGAGCTCACCAATTTCTTTAGGCAGTGATATCAGATCATTGTCTCTAAGACTCAGCTAAGAGTGAATATAAAGTAGTCAGAACAATTTTTGGTCACCATAAAGCAGCCTAAAACAGAACTCTGCTCCCTCTGCCCCCACCTTTCTCCTAAACGCTCAATTCTTCCAATTTATTTACAAGTGCCTGCTGGTAAACAAGAAACAGTTCCAGGTGTAGTGGTCTATTCCTGCAAACGTACCCTACTACTCCTCAAATTGACTAGATTCTATTCCTACAAGCATCGCAAAAGTGAATTGATTTTCCAAGAATTTAGATAAATTACTTACTATCTGCAACTTTGTGAGCTTCCCAATATCTGGCGGCAGGATTTCAAAATCGTTGTCACTTAGATAGAGTGCACGCAGGGTGGCTGCAAATTAAATAGCAATATATAAACAGGGTGGCATATAACCCAACCATTTGAGGTCTAATCAATAAAAGGGAGTCAAGTTTGATTAATAACCCTGACTTGGTGAAAAGCCTTTGACACACCCAGGGCTCACAATAATAACAAGCAGGTCAAACTTAGATTTACTGGCTTATTGTATTGTTGGTGAGTTCAGGAAAACATCTATATTCGAAAGGACTGGCACAATTAACAATTTCTACAATAGTAGATTCTGGCATATAGTCTCAATGCTCAGCTGTCAGAATACAGTCATTAGTCTTTATTACCCCTGATTCTTATTTATTACATCAATTTGCATCCTAAACAAACATTTAAAAAAAAAAATCAGTTTTTTTTGACAAATACACATCTATGTTAAGCTGTACAGAAAGCACAGCCTAACGCTGGGAAAGAAATCTTAAAAGAGAGCAATACAGAAGACTCAAATTATGTAATTCATAATTTCCATGCTTAGTCTCTACGAAATTCACAGAAAAAAGAGATGACCCAGCACGACCATGTAGCTTGCTATTATTGAACGAGCATACATGACAGTTTGAAAAAAAAAAAAAAATTAAAATGGAGACTCACAAAGAACTGTTGGGTGCAGCGGGAAGGAAGGTGGTCAGGTCAGCAAAACCTCTCCTCCCCACCAGAGAGGAGATCCTATTTGTCCTATGCAGTTTACTCCTCCTCCTCTTTTCATTTCATTATATGTGACCATTTTTAATAACGCTGACTTAAAAATTTCCCTCTGCCAGGTTACAATCACGAAATCCCTCAGACAGCGGCACTCCTTCCTCTCCCCTGTCACTTTTGCTGCTAAATGCACTGATCCTGAAGCCACTTCAGCACAGTACACTGCAAACACCAGTAAGGTAGCAGCATCACTGAAATCCAGAAAGTGCCAGAATTCAAGTTGCTTAGGCAACCATAATGCAGCCCTTTTGCACATATGCATTACAATACCTTTATTTTAACTCTCTGAGCTTGTATTTTTAACATGTGCAAAGGTCAGCTTAGCTCTACCATTCCTTTGCCAAGCTTTGTAACCTTACCATATTTTTTAACATACTGGACGCTTCAACATCCACATGCTCTTAGAACTATTTCAGTAATGAACCATCAAGAACACAATTGTTTCCAGAGTCAAAACACAACAGTTGCCTTGCAAAACAGTTTATTTTCCCCTGAGGCTTGCAAGCTTACGTGAAGTTTTAACTGAGTGTATGGGACCTAAGGAAATATTACTCAGAAGAAAATTAATATACCATTACTAACCAAGTCTTCTCATGTCCGATGATGTCAGGTGACTGTACATAAGCGATAAATATTGCTGAGCTATACAGAAATATTCAAGAGATATTCAAAGGAAAACATAAATATCATAAAAAATTCTGTTGGAGTTTAGTCTCCATCAAATAAATTTCAGCTGCAGAAAGCAAAGCACCATATCATGAAGATTTGTAGAGTTTTTCGAAAAGTTTCTTACTCAGATAAAAGAAATTTCCTGGTAGAGAATTTTCATTTAAGTTGTTGTAAGTCAAGTCAAGAACCTCCAGAGCTGGTAAAGAGCCAAATCCTCTTGGCAAGGTGTTTAACCTGTTCATGCTGTAGGTGAAGAAGAAAAAACAGAACATGACATCACTTCATCTGGTAGGAATAACACAGGCAATGAGTTTCATTTCTAAAAAATGTAATCTAAACCAAACTACCATTTTATTTTGAAAAGGGCTTGATGGTACAACATACTGAGCAAGCCTTTGGCGATGCAGACCTTTTTTAAATTTCTCACTCCCATAAATATGCCGAAACTTATACACTTGCAAGGGATCCCATTTATTATGTCAATCAACAGCCACACCTGAAACATGAAGCACCAGGGAGAGAGGTGCCACAGTGCTACGCTCAGCTTAAACAGTGTGCCACGGAGAAAGCTAGTCCTTGGTAGATGACCTAACTTCTAGCTAAACTACAAATTACCCTTTTGCACGTCTTCTTGACCATCTGCCATTCCCCCATACCACACAGTTCTTCACCGTGGCACCAAATACAAAGAGGAATACCTCAACTGCACAGTATTTATGTTCATTGATAATTGCTGCTCAAACCGCTTCTTAAGAACAGCAAATTTGTGTCACTAGATAACTATTGATGCACATGGAGCATGAAGTAAATAAAATGTCAGTCCTCTGATTGATGAGGCTCAGTCTAAATATAGCTTGTTGAGCCTGTCTTAGAGGGTTTAGGATAGCAGTTCCCACCGGCAACAGCCAGAACAGGAGGAAAAGGTTTCTCTGATATCCTGGAGCAGACAAGGTACAAAGAATAGTAACTTTTCTCTGATCCAGATAATCACTAGAGCTGCTGCAATGGCGAAGAAAGGCACGGAGCTGGAGACAATATTGATAGCACCTCACCGTTTGTGTTTGAGCTACAGCTCTGCCTGCTTAGCATATGAACAGCAAAGAACTATCAACTTATTATTTATACTGTCCCTATTGCATGCACACCAAACATAAAGCTTGTGTGTGTATCTTACTTCAGTTGCCACCTGGGTTTGAAAGTAGATTAGAGAAGGCATCTTCAGGAAAAGCGTGCACAGTTAACTGTTTTGAAGAACTGGGTTTTATTCTTATGGGGAGACTGGAAACAATCATGACCTTTCACATGTTATCGCTAAACATATTCTGAATTTGACTCTCCTTCTGATGCAAAAGTGATAAATAGCCATAGACACAACTGAAGTCAAGAGAAGATGTTAATGTGAGTGTATGAAGTGTGATGTAACACTGAACTATCAAAACTCAAGTTGAAGTATTGACAAAGTTAGGTATCCAAAAATAAAGACTTTTGGCTCTAATCTCCCCCATGCAATGTCTGTCAAACATTCTGCTATACTATGTGATAAATACTAAGAAAAATAGTAAGAAATACATCTGTAGGACAGCCCATCTTCTAAAAGTTCTTTAGACACAGAATTAAATACAAGAGCGGCTGCACCTCCAGACTAAGCATGATGACTACACACCCATGTGCGCACAGGCAGGAGAAGCACATAAAACATCTCTTTTACAGACTCTCAGATACTAACTTCACCTTTCCTCTCCCACTTTTGCATAAGCCAGCCCCACCAGAACAAGAACCTGTAGAGATCAGCCCTCTGTAGCTAAACTCCAGATGAAGTCTTATTCCTCCTCATCCCCCATAAGAAGTCCTACCAGGGACCTGCACCTCATATTAGTGTTGTAGTAGTAGCAGCTATTAAAATACAGGAACGCATTCTCCACTATTGCTACTGTAGAGTTGCCTCTGTTTTTAAAATTGTTATTTATATCAAATAGGACTAAAGAAAGTAGCTCCTTTTTCACTAGTAAAAAGAATGGGTGGCCCTGATGGCCCTCCCTTTTGTAAGCAAGGAGCAGGGAGAGAGAGAAAGAGCGGTCTCCCTGTTGACAACAGGCAGAATGGTATCTATTCTTTGGCACGCAAAAAGAACCAGCTGGAAGTCCCTGCCCAGCACAAGTTCAAGCATTGAGCTTGTGCCACAGAAACCATGCCACATTTGCCTTCCAAATTTTTATTATATTTTTTTTCAGCTTTCAGTACGGCAGTACCCCTTCCCTCTTTCTACCCCACCACTTGACCCTTCTCGCCAAAAATAATCTATGCTCTTATTCAAGCCTCCCCCCTCCCCTGGAGGGCTGTTTTGATGCCCTGTGTGTACACGTGCACTGCAGACGACAAGAGGGTTTCTGGGCTGCCCCCTGACAAGCTACTAGGGCCAAAGTTCCCCCTTTACTAACGCCAAGGACCTCTGAAGCAGAGCCATTTTGCTGGGCTGTAAATCCTGTGCCTGGAAGACTATGGTTGAAGAGGGGATTAAGAAGGAAGAGCATTTAATCTACAAGATCTTGGGTCACAGGACACATGAAGGTGGCAACTGTGGTTCCAGACCAGAACGTCTGCTGGTCTTAACCCCAAGTGGACTTTCACATTACATTTTTTCTGTTAATGAAGACCAGTATTTGAATTACACTAATAATTGTCACTGCTTCCGTCCATGGAAAGAGCCCAACTTCTTCCTCCCTCTATACACTGCAACATTTCTATATGCCATTCCAAAAAATACGGATTTAACCCCCAAGATATATAGAAACCTGATCATGAATTAATATTTGCTCTGAAAAGCAACTCCAGGTTCAAACAGATATTAAGGCATGCTAGAGATCTCAAGTGACCAAATAAAGACCAGAGAAGACAGATCATCATGAAAACATTTATTGGCATTCCAACAGTTCAAGATGCAATTCAGTTATCAGCACTTCACAAAAGTATTTAGAGCAGGATACACAGATCCTAGCAAAATCATTTGGTATTTAAAAATAGTAAAAAAAAAATCCTCAGTTTAAGGTCTTCAGAAGTTTGAATTTATAAAATACAAACATTCTTTCTGTAAGAAGACTATAAAGCTAAATCTTACCCCTACCAGTATTTTTCTAATTAGTTACACTTTAATATGCCCAGTTAGTTTTAAGAAGGTTCTGTGCTTCACATTTATTTTCTTAATAATTCAAGAAAGCCTTCTGGAAGTGTACTTATTATAAAGTACCACCAACTCTACTGGAATAGAAAGAGTCTCAACACTTAACAGGAATGACTCTAGCTCAAATTCAGTCAATAGTAGCTCTCTGAAATAAATACACACCACATTTAAAGATTTACTGCTTCTTTTACAGGTTTAATAGAAATTGAAGCGTCTTTAATCCCAAATTTGGGACTTTGGAATTAAAGTCCTAAATTCAGCTGGAAAAAACAGCTTGCCTTTTTTTTAAAAAAAAAAAAAACAAAACAGAACAGAATATAGAGCCTGTCTCTTACACAGCAACCACAGAATTAAGAGACAGTTGCTAGGAAAGTAAAATTCAATAATTTTTAAGTTTGACTTCAGTATTAGATGAATGTGAGTTGCTGTTTGCCCTTAAACAGTTATCAGTATCCAGAGTAAGTGTGTGATCACTTTTAATCACCTGATTATCCAGAACACTAGATAAACACTCTGAAGTCATAATTGCCGAAATAGCCTCACAAACACTTTCAAAAAGAAACTTTAATAGTAAAAAATAAGAAATTCCAGGTTCAGTTTCGACAAAGTTTGACAGTACCTCTATTACAGGAAATTTTTGCATTAAGATACGCACCCAAGATTCAGGTGTTTGAGCTTCTGAAGGCTGCTAATCTGTGTAGGCAGCTCCTCAATCTGGTTGTTGAAAAAGTTGAGCACTTCTATGTTTCTCAGGTCTGCGATGTTTGCTGGCACAGCTGCGGGAAAGTTTTCACCGTGAGAAACTGCAATTCAAGCAAGCTACCCAGACTATAGATGCTCTATTAGCACCTGTCTTTTGCTCTGTTTGTACAGTGGCTGACAGTAGAAACAGCATCTAATAGCTATTGCAATAAAAGCAAAATTTATATCAAAAAAGCCTCCTATCTGGAATCTGTTCTCATCGCTGAGAGCAGTCACTTTGCATTCTTCAAAAAATTACTACCAGTATTGTAAGGTATTTTGACTAAAAAAGACCATTGCAGAGAGAGACAAGGACAACAAATGTTCTCATAGACTAATAAAGAGAAGCAGGTCATCCTCTTGAGTTCATGTAGCACACAGGAGTCTCAAAGGAGCAGAGCCCAAGAGATTCGGATCATTTCATTATTTGAATTAAAAGAATGAATGATACAAGTAGTTACACCAAGCCAACAGTTTTATTAAAGGTCTTTAACAGCAAACATGAAATAAAATTTCATTTTTAGCCATAGCCCATTCTGCTTACTGCTTCAATAACCAAGTATCCAAGTTTTTTCCATTTAAGATACAACAAAGTTTACAAAAAAATTAAAGTTTAGCCCTAAAAGATGGACTTTGTCAGTTACCTACGAGTAACTAGCTGATCAATACACATACATGGCTACATTGGACTGCCAACAAATCAAGATCAGCTTACTCTCTAGAAACACGAAAAACAATGCAGAAGCACAATATGAATACGTCTGTGCAAGTGAGGTTAAAAAGCTATTTAGATTTGCATCTTCACCCCTTAAACTTAGTGAGATTTAAGCAGACTGCTGAGGTTCACATAAAAGGAGGTTGGCAAATCACCCGCACCAAAGCTTGCACCTGTGTTCAATATTCACCTTGGTTTGGCCTCAGCTTTGACTGCCTCAGGAACCCACAGAGTGCACATCTAAATAATTAGAAGTTTTTATGAGGCCATGATTTTCTTTTATTTGTTGGCATGAGGCAATCTCAGTCTTAAAATGGAGTCAATAATGTTTACAAAGCAGAACATTATAGTATGTCACATTTACTAGACATTGTGAACAGTAACGGGATCCCTAACGCACTCTAATTACACTACATAAATATTACTGTTGAGGGTCATATTCATTGCAGGAGATTTCTAGCAGACTTTTTTTATAAAGTCATTAAGGCAAATCTGAACATTTAAAAGCCCTCCCTTCGTGGTTTTTTTTCCAACTGATCCATGTGTATCTGTCACTCGATGATAGCAAGAATTAAGTGCCTTCAGAAAGTAAAAGGTAATGTCCTACTACTGTTGTTTTAAATTACTCCCTAACAGAAGTTAAGTGAGGATTTTAATTGACATAATTCAGCTGTTTCCAGCCTCAATATTTCACCAGAACTGTAATTACCAATATTAAAATGTTTTCCTTTCAGAAATTAGACTTTATAATATGACTTTGATGAGATGCAGTGGACTGGCAAACCATGTTTCTGCTCTTCTCAAGCAGATACTATGTTTATGCAAGACCAGAAATCAGAAGTACTAGCAAATAACAGGTTTTAGTTTAGTCAAAGTATAAACAATACTGAGATCAAATACAATTCTCCTGAAGTTACGCTGTTGATGCCATTAATAAAAATTTGGTAGGAAGGTTTTGGCATTTTTTGACAGTATAAGAGATTACACTCTCCTAGAAAAACAAAAAAAACAACACTGCAGCTTAACATCACAAGTTATGCTAAATGTTAATGCAGAGCTCTGTTGTGGAAATACTGAAACAAGAGCCTGACATTCAGGAGGCGACTTACCAAACCTACAGTCAGCTTGGCTGCCTAGGTGTCAACTCTGTATTTCAATTATTCAGGTTGAACACCATCACCAGATGAAATTAAGATGGTATCCAAGACACTGAAATTTCTCAAAACCAACTAAAAAAAGTACATCTTACATCAAGGACCATCTTGTATCACTACAGTATGTATCACTACAAAGAGAGGAAGCCCATGAAACTTTTTTGATCTTGTGTGAGGCTGGACTACAGAAACTGTCAGACTATAGAGACAATCTGTTAGTGCTACCCTCATGTGCAGAAAGTCAGCAATACCTGACGTGCGTTTCAGTTGAATCAGTGTTGGTTACAGGCACCTTACCTTTAGTCAGTACCATTCACAGTGGATTTCGTTCCCTAACAACCTCTTGCATCATGGAGTAGCAGCAAAGCTGTTCTGTGTCTGTGAACAGACCACAAGATGGGGACAAGTACCCCCCAGGCAGCCTGACAGAGTCCAAACAATAAGTGACATCAAAGCAAAAAGCTGGACCCAGTTACTGAGCTACCTTGAACTAGTGACACTGATTTAGTTGATGTGTCCTTTCAAATACCTGTGCAAACCAACTTGTTTCCCCCCCCTTAAGAATAAATGAATTCTTAAGCTTGTATCTCACTTCTGACTTAAGCTAGGAGACTGCGGTGAGAGGAAGAATCATTACAAGGAAGAAGGTGAACAGTGATCTTAATTAAAAAAAATAATAATCAAAAAACCCACAAAACAACACAAAACCCCCACAAAATCTAAAAAAAAACCCCACCCCCATGAAGCTACCTGGAAAAAGATGACATCTAGACATCAAGACAGGCAAAAAATGGCTTCCAGAGATTTGTTCACAAAGATTGCACTTGCACTGAAGATCACAGCATGGAGGAGAACCCTAGTTTCAATGGGTTACCACACAGTTGAAGAGTGTCAAATTCTATCTGCTCATCCCGCTGGCAAACATGGGGCAAAAACTCAACTTCCACTGGTTAGTTTACCAGAGGTTTTAAATGTGGTTTTCTTTGTGAGGGCACAGGTGTGAGTAAGTGTCCCTAGAGAACAATAGGAGCTCTGTCCTTGCACACTGTCCACTAAGTTTCTGATATATCTGTATAATTTCCACGTGCTGTATTTTTTGTTACAAATCACACTTAGGATACGTTATATCATTTTCTTCAAGCCGTACTAAAAGCTGCACGGATAAGCAGACTAAAAAAGGCTAAAAATTTAGCAAAGGATTTGGATAAAATACTTTGTGTCTCACCCTGTTAAATCGAAATAAAAAGCCCTAATACACAATTGTATTTTTTTGTTTGGATAGAGGGGCCGGAGGCATTTCGTGAGAAGGAAAAACAGAAGAGTAGGCTTGTGGTAGGGGAAAGAGGACGTTTTCCTGTAACAGCTTATTTTCTGGTTCAACAATTCAGATGAACGAATCCTCTCTTGGATTCAAAGAAAAACAGAAGAACGAAATTAACTCCTGTACCGGTCTTACAGCTAAACTTCACAGGTCCAGCACCTTCAGGTCTAAAGATCAGCAGTGGTCAAGCAAGGTTGACTAGGCATATAGTGTCCTCTGTTATGAACGTTACACAAGTAAGTGCATCCTGACTACCAACCCACTGTTATGCTGCAAATTCTTCCCAGCTATAGAGCAGACTGTCAAATATCAAGAAATTCACGTTCTGGCAATACCGAATTCCACTCGAGTCACCTTCTCATGATGAGCTGTGAGAGTGAACTGTCAGCATCCTGGTTCCATTCACCCACATATTTACAGTACGATCCACAGTGTCTTAACAACTCTTCTAAGACCATCTGCTGCCCAGTGTCATTAACAACTAAACTCCCCCTCAGCAAATGCTAGTAAAATTTGGCAGCCCAATGCCTTCGCATTCTCCTGTGAAGCTTCAGTCACATCATGAAGCCCCATTCATATTAAGTCTCACTTTACAAGACCAGGAGCAGCTTCCTTCCCCTCGTTCAATACATAGTGAATCACTGTATGCAATTTCCAGTCAGCTATAGACTTCACCTTGATTTCAAGAGCTTGGTTGAGAGTGAGTGTCTACAGGCTGCACACCGAGGAATAAGAGGACTTTGTCCGTGCTCCTGGAAATAAGGATTGTCAACTTGTTATATTTGAAAGCATTTACAAACAAATATGCTCTGTTTTGCCCTGAAGCTAGTGGCAATTGTTTAGGCAAAAATATATTCTCATCAGAGCAGCCTTTCACTCAAGGCAAGTTATTACATTTTATTCCTACATAAGCAGCAGCTGTCCAGAAGTTCTGATATGATTTCCAAAACATACATAAGGAGGCCTAAAAGCTACTATTCAATGCCTAAAACTCCACACCTAAGTATCCTGGATCTGGACCTTAGTTCTCTCTACATCAAGAGCCAGAAGCCAACACTAGACATCTAACTTTACTAGAGATCTGATGTTGCCCTCTGTTGGAGAACAGATACTGGGTTAGATGGACCTTTTATCCGAGACAGCTATCATGCACAGCAACATGCTAAGAACATTTAAATCAGTTAAAGCAGCTTGGACTTCAGCGTCTCAGATGTAACCCTTTCTCATAAAGCAGAAAGTCAAGTGGCTCTCATACCACTACCTATAACTGACATCTAGATCCAGCTCCTTTTCTATACCCAACCTCCGACAAAGGAAGATGAACACAGAAAATGGAGGAGGAGAAAAGATGCATTTTTCCCCCCTCCAGTTCCACTCTGCAATCATTCATCCAGGTTTCAATACAAGTCCTCTTGTGGCAGCAGGGCCCTTGATACAGCTGAAAACACAGAGACTTCAGAAGTCTCTATTTCTGCAAGTGATCTCCAGGATTATTTCTCTTAAAGTTTCTGTGAAGCACTGGAAAACAACAGGAATCCTCACAGCTTTAAAAGTAAACAAACTCAGGTGTTTGCAAAATTAAGTCTCCATTTGCTTTTCATCTAAAAGATGAAATTTAGTCTGTTTTTTTGTGTTTAGCAAGGACCAACATGAAATCAAACATTTCTGGACACTCTTATTAGAGAGACCTGTATCAAAATTTCCTTTATAATTTAAAACTAAAATATAAAAAATTTTTGACACGGAAGCTCAGATGAAGAAGGTGACAAGAGCCAATAAACTACTCAATTGGACAAGTAAACTGATTTAGTAAAAATCATAGTCTCCATGAGAGGAACACATGGTACATAAACAGAGTTAAACATTTCAGTTCATTTATACCTTAATACTGAATGTTCAAAACAAACATTGTCCCACTGCTGCTTGGAAAACGGCATCTGTAATACCTGCCTATTCATAAAACTGTGCATGAGTAAGCTTACGAACTCCTCAATAAATATGATTCAAAGGCTACAGCAAACCTCCCATTGAATTCAATGGGTTTTGAATCAGACAACACATGAAATAAGAATTGCAGTTATTTAAAATATGGTTAGTTTCTTCGGCATCTGCATCTTTAAAAACTTTAAGCTGCAGAATCCCTGTTTTTTCAGAATGTTTCTTTAGTTAATGAAGTAATTTTGCAGTACGTGACGTTCAGTAATACTCCAAAACTTTACAGGTTCTAAGGGAATATTTATTCAGAAGAGCTATTAAAATAGCACTACCTGTCAGAGAAGAGATTTATAAGCCTATGCCAGTTTCTCATTAAACTGTTCCACTTAAAAGCTGGTCAAGAGTCATACAGAGTAAAGAGAACTCAATACAGACCTTTGAGAGTGCGATCAGTCCATTGTAGATCCCAGGTAAGGTTTCCTACCCAAAAGCAAGACCCTATTTCTTAAGCCTAAAGTAAAACCTGTGGGCTATACAATATAATAAACCCGGTTCTCCAGACTGTTGCTAATCCAGTTAGCATCAACAGGAACTTTTCATGAGTAAGGATCCCTTAGACAAAAGGTCATAAAGACATGAAATGTTACTCACATTTCATGGGGGGAGAAGAATTCAGAAATACTAAATATATAATGCATTCTGCGCATCCAATATAACTGTACTCACAGAGCTCGAGTCATGTTTAGAATAATTTGACAAGGGGTCTGTTATATCGAGAGAGAAGCAATCAGCTTCACCAAAATGAAAGAGGAATTAGCAGAGGGAGAACACAACAGTTTTCATTTTAAATATTCATAGGCATGCTGATATCATACTTGGCAGTTAACTGAAGAGAATCCTGATCCCAACTGAAACACACAGTACCTAATTTACACATTACGTAGCTCAAGTTTCCCCTTTCGTCCTCCCCCCACCTTCTTCCAAAGGTGGATGCTAACCTTCCTCACACTTAAAGCATTAAAAACAAACTTGTCTCCTTAATCTTCAGCTCTTTCCAGAGACCAGCAGAGTTCTTTTTTGCAATCACCCACAGAAGCACTGCAGTTATGAAAGTGTTCTTATGAACATGTTTAAATTATGCTACAGCTCACTGATGTGCTACTGTGCTAACAAAGCGATTTATCAATAAATAGTTTTAATTTAGAAACCAGAGTCTAAGGAGAAGTGCTGTGAGCACAAGAAAGGCTGAGAAGAGACTGGGAATCAAATGACATCTAGTGAAGACAAAGGACAAATCTGTTTTCCTCTGAGAAGAAAACACAAGATGCACTTCAGAATTTGTAGAGACATACTAGAAACCAGGGGCTGAGGTTAGGAAGAGATTACTAGTGAGTCTCCTTCAGGTGTTTAAGCATGGTCTTTTCAGAATTTCACACTACTGCACAGTAGCCAGCTTTAGTTAAATCAAACCAGCTGAAGTTCGGCACATTCGCCTTCCCCTCCCTCAATATTCTCTTTACTTCAATCTACTTAACATGCTTTCTGCAGTTTACAAGAGGGACTAACCAAAGATGCCGTGAACACCAGGTCTTGAACAAATACTACAGGTTACCTCTCACACGTCAAGGTCACTTCAGCCTCTTACTCAGAAATGCCAACTTTTAAATAGTCTATATCTGGCAAGAGGATTTCCAACAATTTTACATTCCAGCCTGTACATACACACGGAGAAAGATCACTTATATAGGGCTTCCACAAAAAAGTTACAGCCATTTTAAGACACTGGTAGATAAGCGAAGAGACAACAAATTTGTGCTAAAATATGTCAGAAAACATTGAGACTTAGAAAGAATTAGTTAATATGTTTACAGACGCTGTTTAACAAGAGAAGAACAGCTTCTGAAGAACTATGTTAAGTGATTTGTGTCTAGTGCTGTAATTAGTATGTACACTTACTTATGATGCAAAACTGACTTTGTTGCCATACAGTAAAAACTTTGACAATTTAATTAATGCATAAATTGGGGTGGTTTCAGCATGCAATCTTTATACCATTAAAGCACAGAACTCTTTCATAAACTATTCTGCTTCATTCTCCCAAAGCTTCTTAAACACAAAATTTGTATTATTTAAAGCTAAAATGCTCTACCATCTGTACTTTCTCAGAACCAAAGCTTTGGGCTTTCTTCAGGGAGGGAAAAAAAGCTAACAAGGTATTTAATCTAAACATTTGTGCAGAACTCAGATGTCACAATTTTAGTAAGACATATGCACAGGGATCTCCTTTTTCCTCCTTCTCACGTCCCCCTGTGCACTGCAATCATAAAGATATTTCCCTTTAGAGATCCTTACACCAGAAATAGGAAGTAAAAACCAAATCAAACCAAATAACAAAAATGAAAGGCTTACAGTTAATTTGAAGCACCATTCCCAGGCACAGTTGAGAGGCCACTCTCAGGCAGAAGTCTTGTGCTTTGGACACAGCCCTAGTTTCTCTGCACAGATAGCTTACTTGCACCATTTTGAGGTATATCATGTCACAGTACAAGAGCATGGAATGACTTACCATAAGGAAGCAGAGGCAGAAGCAAAGTAGAGGAGAACACAAGAAGCAACAAAGAGTAAAGAGTAGATGGGCATCTAGTTCCCTCCAAAAGTCAGCAAGTTTGCTATATAAATAACCTGATACCAAGCAAAATGCAAAGTGTCAGACAATAGACAATACCAGTGGGAGACACCATAACACATTTCAGCAATCTGGACAGGACAAAGCAGCTAGACTGGGAAGGAATTCACAACAGACAGATGCAGCGTTGCTATCTGCCCCTGGACTACCTCCAATACATCTCAGTATACACTGCAGCCAGAAAGGTGACTTATAAAGGAGATGTCCTAATATAAAAATGACTCCAAGGGATTTTAGCAGCATGTTAAATAAGATCAAGGACACAGTCAAGAGGGTTAACAGCAATGAAAGGACAAGCTCCTGTGCTGGTCACGCACAGAGAGCAAGACAATTTAGGAGATGGTAGAGCAAAGAAGCAGTAATCTGTGCGAGCATTAAAAAAAAGGGGGGGAGGGGGTGGGAAGTTTTGAACTGCTCTGCTGGAGGAAGGCAAAATGCACAAGGATGATAAAGGGTGAACATGCGGCTGTCAAAGGAACATCAATGAGACACAGCTATTCTGACAGGATCAGAAAGTGAACTCAGAACAAAATTCAGGTGTGGAAATGGGAACCAGCAGAAAAAAAACTAATGGATCATCTCAGAAAAAGGAAAGGACTAAAGATGAGTAAAGGATTACACTTGAGAATCAAGGAAGGAACAGTGGAAAGAGCATAGGACAATATAGGACAGCAGCTCAGAGGAAAGGGAGAGGAGGACAGAACGTGACAATACAGGGTAGGTTTGATTAAAAAAAATAGTTGTTCCTGATTTCTCATCATTCAGACATTTGATAACAGTGAGGAAGGAATCACAGCACAAGAGCAAAAGGATAGAAAAAAACCCATCAGGAGTGAGCTATGAATAGCAGACAACTTTGAGAACATTTAAAAGCAGCACAAGAATATGGTGAAGCTGGCGAGCACAGGATCACCTGAGGTTAAGGAGACTGAGGAGAATAGCAAAAGCTAAGCTGTGTCCACCACTACCTACCAGGCAGGCTGAATTGCTACCAGGAGCGTAAGCAGCTTCTCACAAAAGAAACTGCTAAAGCTATTTAAACAGTGACCTCTAATGGACAAATCATTTAATACCGGTATTTCCGCTGATGGCAGAAACACTCACGGACTCCAGATACAACCAGATAATGACACAACAGCTAGAATCTCTGAAAAGATTCTCCACATGATTACAACGTCAATTAGTCACCTCTGGTAGGTGAGTCAAATAACTGTTACAGCAGTCACAAGTCATCAAAAACTTACAGCATATCCTAAAAATAAGTGGAAAATAAAACACGTCAAGTTGGCAGTGTTGTAGTTGCACGCGTACTGATGACCAGCAGCGGTACCTGCGGTCAATGCTGAAGCAACCTTTACCATGCCAGCCTGCTTTCCAGTCACGTCTTCCCCTCTGCGCACTCCTGGGCTGGACTACAGTTAACCTGAGCTTCTGAATGCTCTTCAAGCACACCTCCTCTTCATCATGTAGTACAGGGACTCTACTTGTCAAACTTCATCAGCGTACCAAATACGGATATTAAGTGCGACTATATTAGGATGTGAAATTTTGTATACGCTTTAAGTAGCTGGAGACTACCTTGAGTTAGCCTAGTTATCAAAAGGCTAGAAGTTTCAGTACCACTTCATACTTAATGGCAAAATAATCCATAAAAGCTGCTCTACAAGGAAAAAAAAAAAAAGGTCAGGTAAGGCATAAACCACAATATATATACTCAAACAATTTCCTTTGAAAATAGGAGTTTCTCTATTGCTAATTCTAATCCAATTATTGCTCACTTACAAATCTAGTGACATAAGGGGACCAAAAGGTGAAGCTTAATTTACTCTGCTGACTACAGTTCAAGTCTACAAAGGTATAGTTTTTTTCCAGTCAAAGGCAGACATTTGGTGTTACAGTGCAGCCAATTTACAAAAAAGATAAGCCCTCAAGACAATGTGATACACAAACCTTATTCCCAGCTGGACAAAACCCCTTCATACTCACTCATCTATTTTCCACTGTCTCCTAGTGCTCCAAACCATTCTGCTTGAAATGACTTGGGGCGAGTCCCAGAGTAGAAAAAGCCAAGCTTCACAATATGCCTTACCTCTCCCTGACCTGCGCTCCCTGGACATCCCAGTATTCTGCAATTCCCAACTTGTCCCCCAGAATCATTATGGAACCACAAACACCAGCTGGAGGTTTGAACAGAGTGGGAAAAATTCCTACACCAGACCTACACCAACACTCTAAGTTCACTTTCACCCCATTCAGGGGTGTCAGAAAGAGCAAGTGGCCAAGATTGCTGCGGACTTCAAGAGAAGTTACGTTCCACTTGAACTTGGGTGAAGCGGCCCTAAGTAGAAGTGCACAAAACAATACAATGGATACCCATAAAAATTATTACCATTGCACAGAAGATGCGGAAACAATATTTGTAATTGACCAAACTGATCAAGCGTGGTTTCTACAGAAGTATGTCCTGTGGCTCCAACTCCTTTCATACCCCTCCAGCACAGCTACCCTAAATCCCTACCACTATGCATGTCCTATTAATGATCCCACTGAGCAGGAGGTGAATGTCACCTCTACGTCCCCAGCTACCATCAAATGACATGGAACAAAAACAACTTGGTCGCATCTATCCAAATTAACCCACCCCACTGGAGGGCAGATCTCCATCAGTCAGCTACTCATTTCCACAAATTTGAGGAACGTTTGTCAGGACTTCTATTCCATTTATTTTGATGTTAGCCAATGGGTTCAAAAGACACCTGGGTCAGGATCAGACAACCTACACAGGCTAATAGCATAAGCATGTCCATCTTTAATTTTGCTTCCCAGATGTACGCTGGATAGAAGGCTTTAAATCACTAAATGATGGAATGAAAAACTCCCAGTACAATATACGGAGACACTGGCCCATATGTCTACATTGAGCTAACCAAAAAACATAAATGCTCATTTTCTCCCTCTGCTTTCAACTGGATTGTCACAGGAGACCCCCAAACTGGAATCATCCCAGGTTTGTCACTTATGCAGCAACGGGTTCAAGAATACTGCAGAATCGCAGCTATTTAGCTTCCCCTAGAGTTTTGCTTCTGATTTTGAAGCACAAGAAGTTCTCATCAAGCAGCAAAGGACAGACTCAACTGTTTCAAAAGTTACCCATAGCAGAAGCAGCCAGTTCAAGACTCCTCCATTAGTACAGCATCAGACAGATGAAAAAAATCCATCCTAATATTCTCCAGAAAAATCAATGTGGATTTGAGTACTTCTGATAATGAATGATCTAGACACGTAAATGCACAAGCACCAGCCATGTGAATAGCATACTAAAAATATTAACAAAAACCATGCCACAAAAATATTCTAAGCAGTATGATGGATTTAATAGTGCGGGCCTCATACTTGCTAAAGAAACTTTACTTTTAATACAGTTTGCTGGCAAAAATATGAACTATGGTTACATAAAATTATGCATATCCAGTTTTTACATGTATTTATTCTTCCAGATAGACATATTTACTCTAAACAGCAGAAAAAAAAGCAAGCGGAACACTCATTTAAATGGCAGAAAACTAGCAGAAGATGCTAATATGACCTTAGTGTAGCACGTCAAGTGTCACTGCCACCAGCTTCCTAGTCATTTTAAGAACAATCTACTAAGACAATTAATTACACAGCTTAAAAGATTAGGTCAGCAGTGTCAAATACGAGAATATGAACTTGAAATTTAGCCTTTTAAAAATGTGTGCTGTCTATTTAAATGTCTACATCAATTTGTGAAAGAATAGTAAGTTTCAGAATTGATGAGTTACTTATCAGGAGAAGCAGTGGGTTTACCTTCCCATAAAAGAAACCCAACACAGCAATTAGAAAACCTGACAGAATCCCTCGGCTGAGAGAACAGACATACTTACAGCCTGCTGATCTAAGGGCTTCTTTAGAAGAAAACAGTAATTAAGAGTTGAGATTTATTATAACACAATTTTAGAATAGTGGTAATCCTTAAACTGGTGTTTTGAAAACTAAAACTGTTTTAAACAAATGGTGTACTCTGGATTTTTCTTGAATAGTTAAAGTCAACCTGAACACATCCTTCTCGGACACCTCTTATTACCGTATCTTTTTCCTCCCCCAGTCAGGTCTACAGCTAGGACATAGGTTAGTTACTTCGCTTTTAATTCTGGTGCTCACGATGAAGCATGTCACCCTCCCCAGGCTCAGTTCTCAGACAGCCAAGTTTACCACAGTTTAAGTGTCCTTGCAGAAGTTTCGGCCTGTCTTCTCTTCCTCAGAGCAAGGTCGATATCGGCTACCTGCCCAGACAGTTGTATGTTCAGCTGAACTCACCTTTTAGCTACATTTAAGATTTGCAAGGTGTCACATGGAAGAGATGATTAAGTCCTTGGAAGTGTGTTAGCTTTCAAAAGTTGTAGGATTTTTACAAATCCCAGAGAAAGAACAGTCAAGTTTACCAAGGGTAATGCTTACAATTCGTGTCGTCCTTGTGCCAGGTAGGCAGCCATTCAGACAGAAGATACCTGAAATAATCGGCACCAGAGAGAAGTTCTGCCTGGCAGCACTAGATACCCAACTTTGGATGAGTTGTCCGACCACAAGCATTAGATAGAGGTCTGCAGAATGAACTGCTATCTCAAGGTTCTCACAACGCTCCAAAAGCTGCGGAGAAAGCGGAAGTGGCTGGATACAATTAACTGCCTACCTTTTAAGCAGCTCAAGTTCACAGAATGGCAGGGGTTGGAAGGGACCTCTGGAGATCACCTACTCCAACCCCCCTGCCAGAGCAGGGTCACCTTAGAGCAGGCTGCACAGGAACGCGTCCAGGCGGGTTTTGAATGTCTTCAGAGATGGAGACTCCACCACCTCTCTGGGCAGCCTGTTCTAGGGCACTGCCACCTTCAAGGTAACAAACTTCTTCCTCATGTTTAGGCGGAACTTCCTATGTTCAAGTTTGTGCCCATTACCTCTTGTCCTGTCACTGGGCACCACTGAAAAGAGCCTGGCCCCATCCTCCTGACACCCATCTGTTCAATATATTCATCAATGACCTGGATGAGGGGATAGAGAGCACCCTCAGCAAGTTTGCCGATGACACAAAACTGGGAGGGGTGGCTGGCACAGCAGAAGGCTGTGCCGCCACACAGAGAGACCTAGACAAGCTGGAGAGTTGGGCGGAGAGAAACCTTATGAAAGGTTTCTCTTTTCCTTATGAAAGGAGACAGGCGTCTCCTTGCAGTGACCTGAGGGAGCACAAAAGCCACCAGTGGCCCCGTAGCCAAACTCCATCAGTGGCCGATAACAAATGCCAGAGGGCAATATGCTCAAATTGAGTTTACCATAATGCTTTCCCAAAACATTCTCTCGGCTTCCAGCTATTCATAACTTCATGACCTTCTAAAACCAGGAGTAGAGCTGTGTGTCTAATAGCAACGCTTAGGATTTTCCCTGCCTGGATTTGCCCATGAATTTACTCATTGATCATCATTTACATGTTAGATGGCTGGACATTGCTGGTCATACTTATAAAACAAATTGAGATTTTTTTGAAAACTATAATAGGGACAAAAAAAAATAGCAAGATGTCAGTCTAGAGGACACTATACAATCAGAAGCAGGGCCCAGAATAATTCATACTTCTCACAGCCACTCACATAGTGCTCATAATTTTATCTATTTACTACAACGAATCCTTTAAGCTACACATTAGTACCCAATAAACTGCATCCAGAGTAGAAGTGTTTATGTACTAAAACCTACAAATATTTTTGTTACTTCTTCATGCTTAATCCTCTGCAAATGCTCATAGCCTTAAGTGAGATCTTCATATTAATACATATGTTTTAAGTAACACATACTATCTTATAGCTTGTGCGGCAAGTAGTTTAGAGTTCGATAGGTTGGGTTTTATTGGTTTGTTTCTTAGGGTTTTTTTTGTTTGTGTTTGGTTTTTAAACCATCTCAGTTTGTAAAGCTTTCCTTGGGTATAGCTTGGCACGTGCCAAGGCATCTACCCAGTTATCTCCTCAACATGTACCCCCTTTGGTGGTTCCATTCCCCTCCCTGTTTCATGCACTCTTAAAAAATTCAGTTCCAAAAAGGGAAGGACTGGTTGAGACAGAAATCCACTGGCACATTCAGAGAGAAGACAAGTACAAGCACATCAACACCACCACCATTTTCCTTCTCTTTAGGAGATGCACAGTAACAGGGATCAGATGAAACTCACTGCTTATATTTCAAGAACCAAGAAGCAGGAACATCTGCACAAGACACTGATGGGTAAGCCCAAAGCATTCTACAAAAAAAAAAAATTTTTTTTGCCTTGCGAAAGTCAGTCTGATATCTGCCTCCACTAAATTAAGTCTCACATTTATGTTGCTCTCACACCATGCTATGCACCAACTTAAGGCCTTCTTTGCTATGGGAAGTAGGATCCACAAGGTAATAACTGAAGGTGGTGTGTGCAGCACAAGCGAGAGAGCTTACACTCAAAAGATTTTTTTGACAGAAGTAGACTGTTTGACTTTCATGCCTGAAGCTCACATATATTTGGTTATAGATACGATGCAGTTGAGTTGTAATTTGTTTTCACTCACTTCAGTCAAATTAATTATCCATCTACTAAAATGCAAACTGTATCATTTCTGATACAGTTAAAAAAAATTCAAAAGTCCTCATCTAAACATAAGGAATTCAGAGCCATGGTAGGGAATGGATTTTTGGATGCACTGGTAACAGGAATGAGAGTTACAGATTTCACGCTATGTTGCAGATCTGTATTGAAGCTGGAAAGGCATGTTGAACATGGCTGCTAAGCCACATCCTCAATCTCTTTATTTTTAATAAAGTGCTTCACCAAGAAGCACTCTTACCAGTGACATTGCGCTCTATTAAAAAATAAAAATTAAAAAAAAAATCAAAATAGCAGTGTCAGCTTTTCAGTATTGCTCAAGTGCCTGTAATGAAGTTCAAAAACAAGAGTATACTTACTTGTAAGCTTGTTGTGACTCAGAACCAGCTGCGTGATATGAGACAACGTAACTGCAATTGAAGAGAGAAAGAAGTTAGTTTATGGACAGGGCAACTGAGAGCTTGTATCTATTTTAGCTAAAAAAGAAGCACGTTATTCTCTCCACTCCAGTGACTCCAAATTCATGTGCACTGTCACAAGAAACAAGACAAGCTCAAGACAAGCGGACATATCCAGCCACTCCTCTGCCCCTTTACTTCTCATTTCTGTTACTGCATCGAACACGACTTGAGCAGAAAGTACTGGTGCCTCCCAGCAGAGGTCTGGTTCTGGGCACACAAACACCTTTTTATATCCACCCTTTAAATCCTTCCTGAGGAAAAACTGATAGGTACTCCAACATTTATCCCAACAGAACACGTGCCACACAAGCAATTACATTTCCACATGTTCCCAACTCATTATTATGCCAGATTTAAGTCCTAAATACCAATAGCTGCATTTACAACCTTGCATCCATGAAGCACAGTAGCAGACTAGCATCATTGTTGTGTGTCAAACAGCCAGGTGACAACATGCAATATTTACTCAAATTAATTGAATGATCTGATTGATCAAAGCCCCTCAGATTCCACCCTATTGAACAAACGAGCGTGGAGCACAGGGCAGCTACAGAGACCAGCACTCTCCCTACACTTCTTCATCCTTTATGTTTCTTCTTGCCTACTTCCACCCTCCAGACCAGCATCGCTTCCCCTAGAAGCTCCATAGCCCACAACTGACAATGGTATCTGATCAGAAAAATATGCTAAATAGTCAGAGGAGAAACTCGCACCATGAAGGACTTCTCAAACATCTTCCCCCTCCCTGTATAAAGTTTGTTGTATTTTATTGGAACTAGAAAAATTGAGAGATTTTCCTCCCCTACGTCTTTTCCTTACTTCCAGCGTAGCCTCTCCAAGATAGCTGTAGAAAGTACCTTGCTGGCCCTCCTAGGCAGCTGGAAACTTTTCCTGCCTGAAGGATATCTGTAGAGCTACGCCTTTCATCCCTCAAAGCTTTCCTCAAGCAATAAACATCACTAATGTTAGCCTAGAGACAGTCCACGGGGGGGTCTTGCTGCCTTAGGGAACGAAGATATCCTGGTGAGCATGTGTGAAAACTGGGTATGGTAATCAATGCTGACTAAATTGCAATTTGGAGGAAACAGCTTGGAAAGCTTTTACTTACTGATACAGCAACCAGTTTCAGCTAACCCTTGAAAGCTCGTGACTTAACACAGGCAAATACAACCTGTTAGCAGAATGAAAGCAGTCACCCAAAGGCAGAAACAGAAAATTCAGTGTGGGGGAAAAAAAACAAAAAACAAATCTCACCACAGTTCCCTGTGCAATTGCACGTCGTAGAGGAAGGAAAGGCAGGGAGGAGAAAGGAAGAAACAGTGCACTCTCCCTAAATTTCTCCCAAAATATGTGCGCTCTAAGTACTGCCTGCACCACCTCACAAAGCAGAGCAGGAGGACAGAGAAAGAAGCCGATACCAAAGTCTGTAAGAGTATCATAGGAAAAACAGCACTAAAGGGCAGACAGGAGCAGCTGCCTCCACAAAGAGCTCTAAGCTTTAAAACATAAAAGGCACATCAGCATCTGAACCACAAGCAACCATAGCTCTGTAAGACACACACAAGTCTATAGGGCCGGATGGGATCCACCTGAGGGTACTGAGAGAGCTGGCAGAAGTGCTCACCAAGCTACTTTCCATCATTTGTCAGCAGTCCTGGCAAACCGGGGAGGTCCCAGTTGAGTGGAGGCTAGCAAATGTGACACTGTGGAATTTGGACAACGTGTGCTCAAAGAGCAATTAAGACTGGCTTTGCTATCTCTTGTGCAACCCAGGGGAGTGAAGGCTTGTCCGGCTATCACAGGATACATAAATAACGGGGTAGTCTTGGGGAGCCAGGACAGCCCTGCTTTTCGTCAGCAGAGACAGTAAAATCAAGGTAACAGAGACTTTGTGTAGCTCTTTGTTTCCTTGAGGGGCTACCATGCCTGGTAATTGACCTTGGCCTCATTACCTGTGAAATGCACATTAAAGTTGACACCCCTGTATATGCTAATGAAGATTTTAGAGATCATGCTAAACATATATGACTATAGCACTTGTCTCACCACCCATATCATACTACACGTCACCTAGGGGAGGGAAACCTCATAATTTTGGGGATAAAAGGATGGAGAAAGTGACTGTTAAATTGGGAGAGAAGAAACTTGATACCTGACGGACCAGTCGACGGGCTGCGTTCTCTTCCTCCACCCCAGGCAGGGACGCCTTTCTGGGTAAGCGCTGCGCCTTTCACCCTCTGGTGAATGTTACCCCGGGTTGTTGTACTATCGTTACTTTTGCTAGCAATATTAACCTTAATTAATTAGCGCTATTGTAGTTAGTGAATTTATCAACGGCAATCTCGAATCTGCTCTCAATAAAAGTACTAATTTCGATTATTTGTGAATCTGATTCAGTGAAAGTCCTTTGTGGGACTCTGATCGTAGATCAGTGAAAGTCCTGGGACTCTGACAGACAAATATCGAAACCAAAGTCCTCTTAACGCAACAGACACCCATCCACAAAAAGGGCCGGAAGAAGGATCCAGGGAACTACAGGTCTGTCAGTCTGACCGCAGCGCTGGGGACGGTTACGGAGCAGATCACCTTGACTGCCATCACACAGCACATTCAGGACAACCACACAATCAGGCCCAGTCAGCATGGGTTTATGAAAGGCAGGTCCTGCTTGCCTAACCTGATCTCCTTCTGTGACAAGGTGACCCGCTTTGTAGATGAGGGAAAGGCTGTGGATGTTGTCTGCCTAGAATTTTACTAAAGCCTTTGACACCATTTCCCACAGCATTCTCCTCAAGAAACTGGCTTCTCATGGCTTGGATGGGTATACTCTTCGCTGGGTGAAAAACTACATGAGGAAATGTTCAAATTTAGTTCATACATCCACCAATATGACAGGCCTTTCTCAACTCTTTTCTGCCTATGAACCACCTCTTCTGTGAAGAGGATTGACTTCTATGAATGATTATTTGTTAACATGGAAGCTAGACATGTCCAAGGTTATCAAAATAAAACAAACTCTTTAAGGCAGTGGTAAGGAAGTAGTCCTGATCCCCCCTGTGCTGCATGAAGTGAAACGCCCATTTAAAATATAAAAATCAGAACAAAAACTCAAATAGACTTAAAGAAGTGTTTAGGATTTTCTGTTTCGAAGCTCAAGATGTAATTCAGTATTTAAAAGAATAACCACACCAAATAATATTTGTAACTCCTGCCAAGACACCAGTTTATGAAGACACACTACTTTCATGTGACTTATTTGCACCACAGAAGTATAAAGTCACTGAACTGCACCAAGTGCTAGACCTACAAGTACCTGCTCTGGATCACTTACAAACTGAACTAAGAAACCAAAGAGTAAAAAAAGGAAGTGTTTCACTAATAGAGAACTCAGACAGACCCTGACCTAATCCATGTTTACGCACATGGGGAACCTTTCCTGACATGGTTTCATCATTTCTATACATGGGACGTGAGGATGCTTACGCGAGGGCAATTAGGCCTTGGGGCTGCAGGCTTGGGTCTTCTGAACAGCAAACGATTCACCCTGAGTGCCAGTCCCCCAGGATTCAAAGGGCACCACGATTCCCACAGGGGAATTACTATAACCTCTCTCTGATGCCACTAGAGGAGCTACTAAACACTAAGCAGCAGCTCCTTGAGGACAGCAGACCTCAGATGCCTTGTTAACATTAGAGTAATTAGCATACAGGCGATAAGTTATTTTGATTTCAAGAATGCACCAAATATCCATACTGAAGTTTAAGGGCCAGGATACTACTGTTTCCCAGAGCAATTTACTTGCATAGTAGTTACAAATTCTCGTTATGGTCCCAGTCTCACTATTGCTTCAAAACAGGGTGGGTCAAGGGAAGAATATTTAAACTCTTCCCTTTTGGCCCTAGTATCAAGCCTTTTCATATACTGCTGCCATGCACTGCAAGTTAGCCTTACATAAAATATTTATATGACAAGACTTGACTTAATTTTTTTATTTATTTATTTTTTAAAAGGAACAAAAAACCCAAAACAGGAAGACTCCAGAGACCTTGCTGAACCAAGATAAGACACTGTCTGTCCCCCCGGAGGAAGTTAATGCAGGATTAGCATTACAGTATCGTATAAAACAACTTACAAGTAGCCTGCCCCTCCATCTTCTGTGCTTTGGTTATTTTAGGAGCAGACAATTATATCAACACTAACTTTCTGATAAAAAAAAATTCTAGGCATGTTAATTCCTACCACACAAGCACGTACTTTATGTAAAATATGAATAGCTTACAGATGGAATGATAATGAGAACAAATTAACACTCACAGAGTAAATAGGATTTCATCCAATATCCCTTCCCTGACAACAAGACAACTTGAGACATCTGCTGCTCCATAATTTGGGGAAAATAATTCCTTAATTCATAGCTTCCCGGTATCGATCTCTTAAAGATTAATAAATCTGAGATTAGAGACTAGTCCCTACTCCAAGAACAATTCCATAATTGTTGATAGCTGTTTGAAGTTCTACCAACAAATGCCCTAACCATCAGGCTAGGGAAAAGGCACGTCCTACTTGCTGAACCCAGTTGTTTGCCCTACAGCTATTAATGCTCTCCACCATTACCTGTCCATATTGAGTGCTTTGTAAACAAATACAATCTATTTATTTTCACAATATGGAATTGAAAAAAATACACATTAGAACACTTCCACAGGGCAAGCCATTTTTTAAAACTATCCATGTGTAGATGCACAAATATAGTATAGCTGTGCTCACAAATGGCATAACATTTGTTTTATCGCATGCCAGAATAATAAGGAAAGCCTTTAAAGTTTAAAACTGTTTCACACGGTCTTTGCATTAGTGTGATGAGCTAAAGCACAGAACACCTAGACCAAGGAACATTCTTAGTCTCAAATTAAGTTTTTTTTCCCTACAGAACATCTTTGAAAAGAGTTTTCTCGTATTACATTTCCAAAATCCTCAAAAATTCAGATGCTCTGAAGGTCTGTAGCCCAATTCTAGTTTGTACTTTAAGTCATTAATAGAAAACATGGAAGTGCCTGGATTCAAGGAATAGTCCAAAAATAGAACTCAACTTCTAATGACAATAATGAACTCCTGAGCAAGCGGCAGCTCAGGGACTAGTGAACTTTCCTTTGTGAATCTGAACACCACATTATATACAAGCTGATAACTCCACTCTCCCTTAACTAACCACAAAAGCAGGAAGGTATGTAGAGACTGCCAAGGTTCTAGGTCTAAACTAGTTTAAGACAGTTTCAGACACCAAGTGTCAATCTCCATCCAGATAGGAAAAGTATTTCATTGATTTGGAAAGGGACATTAGTATTTGACAGAGGCAAGTTTGGACATTAGTATTTGACAGAGGCAAGTTTGGTCTGTTTTGACTCTCCCACAGCTGCTACAAAGGGTCGAAGTCAAGGCAAAAGAAAATACAAGTGGCTGCCCTGTACTGTAGCAAGTCATTTACCAGACCAGAAAGAGAGGCCAGAAGAGATTCCTACCCAAGGCAGGGCATATCTTCCCCTTTCCCTTTTCTCCTGTCTCCCCCTATATAACACCACAACAACTACGACCACGCAGCCGTTCACTCACTCTCCCTCACCCCACCTCAGGAAGACAGGGAGAAGAGGGAGAAAAAGGAAAAAAAAAAACCAACTGGTGGATTAAGATAAACACAGTTTAACAGAACAACAACAGAAGAGAAAATAATAACAAAAATGGTAACAGAATATACAAAATGAGTGATGCAATAAAACTGCTCACCACCCAATGACTGATTGCCCATCCCAAGCTGTAATTGTGGATTCCTGCCCCCATTTATATACTGNCCCACAGGGGAATTACTATAACCTCTCTCTGATGCCACTAGAGGAGCTACTAAACACTAAGCAGCAGCTCCTTGAGGACAGCAGACCTCAGATGCCTTGTTAACATTAGAGTAATTAGCATACAGGCGATAAGTTATTTTGATTTCAAGAATGCACCAAATATCCATACTGAAGTTTAAGGGCCAGGATACTACTGTTTCCCAGAGCAATTTACTTGCATAGTAGTTACAAATTCTCGTTATGGTCCCAGTCTCACTATTGCTTCAAAACAGGGTGGGTCAAGGGAAGAATATTTAAACTCTTCCCTTTTGGCCCTAGTATCAAGCCTTTTCATATACTGCTGCCATGCACTGCAAGTTAGCCTTACATAAAATATTTATATGACAAGACTTGACTTAATTTTTTTATTTATTTATTTTTTAAAAGGAACAAAAAACCCAAAACAGGAAGACTCCAGAGACCTTGCTGAACCAAGATAAGACACTGTCTGTCCCACCGGAGGAAGTTAATGCAGGATTAGCATTACAGTATCGTATAAAACAACTTACAAGTAGCCTGCCCCTCCATCTTCTGTGCTTTGGTTATTTTAGGAGCAGACAATTATATCAACACTAACTTTCTGATAAAAAAAAATTCTAGGCATGTTAATTCCTACCACACAAGCACGTACTTTATGTAAAATATGAATAGCTTACAGATGGAATGATAATGAGAACAAATTAACACTCACAGAGTAAATAGGATTTCATCCAATATCCCTTCCCTGACAACAAGACAACTTGAGACATCTGCTGCTCCATAATTTGGGGAAAATAATTCCTTAATTCATAGCTTCCCGGTATCGATCTCTTAAAGATTAATAAATCTGAGATTAGAGACTAGTCCCTACTCCAAGAACAATTCCATAATTGTTGATAGCTGTTTGAAGTTCTACCAACAAATGCCCTAACCATCAGGCTAGGGAAAAGGCACGTCCTACTTGCTGAACCCAGTTGTTTGCCCTACAGCTATTAATGCTCTCCACCATTACCTGTCCATATTGAGTGCTTTGTAAACAAATACAATCTATTTATTTTCACAATATGGAATTGAAAAAAATACACATTAGAACACTTCCACAGGGCAAGCCATTTTTTAAAACTATCCATGTGTAGATGCACAAATATAGTATAGCTGTGCTCACAAATGGCATAACATTTGTTTTATCGCATGCCAGAATAATAAGGAAAGCCTTTAAAGTTTAAAACTGTTTCACACGGTCTTTGCATTAGTGTGATGAGCTAAAGCACAGAACACCTAGACCAAGGAACATTCTTAGTCTCAAATTAAGTTTTTTTTCCCTACAGAACATCTTTGAAAAGAGTTTTCTCGTATTACATTTCCAAAATCCTCAAAAATTCAGATGCTCTGAAGGTCTGTAGCCCAATTCTAGTTTGTACTTTAAGTCATTAATAGAAAACATGGAAGTGCCTGGATTCAAGGAATAGTCCAAAAATAGAACTCAACTTCTAATGACAATAATGAACTCCTGAGCAAGCGGCAGCTCAGGGACTAGTGAACTTTCCTTTGTGAATCTGAACACCACATTATATACAAGCTGATAACTCCACTCTCCCTTAACTAACCACAAAAGCAGGAAGGTATGTAGAGACTGCCAAGGTTCTAGGTCTAAACTAGTTTAAGACAGTTTCAGACACCAAGTGTCAATCTCCATCCAGATAGGAAAAGTATTTCATTGATTTGGAAAGGGACATTAGTATTTGACAGAGGCAAGTTTAGACATTAGTATTTGACAGAGGCAAGTTTGGTCTGTTTTGACTCTCCCACAGCTGCTACAAAGGGTCGAAGTCAAGGCAAAAGAAAATACAAGTGGCTGCCCTGTACTGTAGCAAGTCATTTACCAGACCAGAAAGAGAGGCCAGAAGAGATTCCTACCCAAGGCAGGGCATATCTTCCCCTTTCCCTTTTCTCCTGTCTCCCCCTATATAACACCACAACAACTACGACCACGCAGCCGTTCACTCACTCTCCCTCACCCCACCTCAGGAAGACAGGGAGAAGAGGGAGAAAAAGGAAAAAAAAAAACCAACTGGTGGATTAAGATAAACACAGTTTAACAGAACAACAACAGAAGAGAAAATAATAACAAAAATGGTAACAGAATATACAAAATGAGTGATGCAATAAAACTGCTCACCACCCAATGACTGATTGCCCATCCCAAGCTGTAATTGTGGATTCCTGCCCCCATTTATATACTGAGCATGACACCTATGGTACGTAATATTCCTTTGGCCACCTTGTCCTGTCTGTGCTCCCTCTCAGCTTCTATGGGAAGCTGAAAAAGTCCTTGAGTTATTATAAGCATTACTTAGCAACAACTAAACCAATATGTGTTATCAACATTATTCTCATACTAAATCCAAAACACAGCAGCTACTAGGAAGAAAACTGACTCTATCTCAGCTGAAACCAGGACACATTATATCTTCACTAACTCTATGTGAATTAAATTAAGCAAGCTTAAATACAAGTCCACTAACCACTCCGCAGCAAGTAGTCAAATATGCGGCGGGACAAAGTTATTCTTGAAGAATAATCAAGAGTACAAGGATCAGCTTTACTTTAAGAGTTACTGGCCACTGGGTGTGGGGGGGTGCACATTCACAACCATTAAATAATTACATGAGACAAAATGCCTATCAGGGGCTATTGAACACAGTAACTTCGGAGTATCCTCCAACCTAGTAAGTCCTTAAACCTCAAATGTCCGAAAACAGGGAAAACACCACCAAAATGTTCCCTTCTGTCATAACCTGATCTTACCCTTATCTCTGAACATCTACTGGTGACCCTCATTAAAGACAAGATGCTGTGAAAGAACAGTCACTGGGCATGAACCATGATGGTTGTTTTTAACAAAGATCTTTATTTCATGGAAAAAACAAAGTTTCTGAAAAGGCAAGCTTTAACTCTGTTCTGCACTGGAAAGATATCCAACACACCTATCAGGGAAGGCACGAGGACAGACTCATTTAGCTTCACTGCCAGTTCTGAGAGTCAGAGAAACCCAAAACACCCAATCTGCACTAGAAACGACCATCCATTAGGAGTCAGATGACAGGGTTAGAAAACAAGCATGTTTAACGTTTTCTCAAACCATGACCTAAAACTCAGAGATATTACCTATTCGTTACTTTTTTAAAGGCACATTTGAACGAAGTCATTCCTTCCCCTGATGGAAAGCAGCAAATACCTTGATGACAAAAGAAAACCAAACCAAAACCCCCAACTTATAATGCCTTCTCTCCCAGAGTGCAGAGTAACTGAAAAAGCAAGACAGTCAACTGAACAGAAACCAGTCATCATTTCCCCCTCCCCTAACTTCTGTCTCAAATTGGAGAAGGCCCCAAATCCCCACGCTAAATCAAGTCACATGATGTGCACCAAGAGTATCTGCACACAGACTTCTCTGAGGCCATGTAACTTGGGTACCACAAGTCTACACTTCATCTAGGGAGCTCCCTGCCAAACAAGCTTCAGGTGCTTAATTAGCAGCTTGGTATCAGGGACCACCTGTGGACCAGTGTCACACATTTGTGGTCCCTGACCCTGCCTGCACAATAAACCCAAAACTGCATTTGTACAAGAAAAGCTTTTTTTTACTTTAGCATTACATTTAGCATTCGACATTACTTTTCCCCCCACACACCCGAAAGATCAAAGCTGGCTAATTATGTGTCTTAGCATTGATAATAGGCACCAAGTCCACTTAACAAAAGCAACAGTACTCTGTTGCTGCCCCACACTCCTAATACATTAGTTTATCTGAAAGGGATAAGTATAATTCTGAAAATGGGTCTCTAGTTAATCGGAGTTAAACACTACTTTGTATCAAACCACAGTTCATCCAATAGAAATACAGTGAAGTTTTCTATTTAACATGATTTGATCTATCCAGGCTTTATAATGTAATCTTCCTGAAATCCCATGCACAATTCAGAAGCAGGAAAAGAATCAATAAAGGATGAAGACTTAAGTACAGAACCTAGTTCTGCAAAACTGCACTTAAGTCTTCATCCTTCACTGACGTGAGCAAAGATACTCTGGTCTGCTCCCAGCTCTGCAGACAATGCTGAGTTGTTAGCAAGCCATACATTTCCCTGAACTCCCATCATGTAAAGAAGAGCTACATACACTTGTTCCTGTTTGCTATCAAGTTTAACAAACATAGTAAAGAGCTAAACCAAGATATGGTTAGAGTTTCAAGTATGGTAGTTGTTTTCAACTTTGTTTTTTTCTCATTACATCACATATTCAGGAAAGTTTCAGCCTGTGTCACACTACAGCCAGCCACAACTTCAACTTACTACATATCAGCTATATCATAAAATAGAGTCACAGAACGGTTTAGGTTGGAAGGGACCTTAAAGACCATCTGGTTCCAACCCCCTGCCCTGGGCAGGGACACCTCCCACTAGACCAGGTTGCTCAAAGCCCCATCCAGCCTGGCCTTGAACATTCCAGGGATGGGGCATCCACAGCTTCTCTGAGCAACCTGTGCCAGCATCTCACCACCCTCAGAGCGAAAAATTTCTTCCTGGTATCTAAATCTGTCCTCTTTCAGTCTATAACCGTTACCGCTTGTCCTGTCACTACACACCCTTGTAAGAAGTCCCTCTCCAACTCTCCTGTAGGCCCCCTTCAGATTCCACAAGGCCGCAGTAAGGTCTCCCTAGAGCCTTCCCTTCTCCAGGCTGAAGAACTGCAACTCTCTCAGCCTGTCTTCAAAGAAAAGGTGCTCCAGTCCTCTGATCACCTTTGTGGCCCTCCTCTGGAGGAGGGGGTACATCATATGCACTCTTAGCCAATGGAAAAACAAGGCAAAGTTACCTGCCTTGCTCTTCATTTATGTGTCCCCCAGAGCTGTGACAGTGTATTACCTTACAGCAAATGCAACATACCAGTAACAGGATACTGCCACATTCTGGAAGCATATGCAATCATGCAATATCCAAAGCATGACACTGCTGTACCTGTTACACGGTACTGCCTCACTCTCCTTCAGAGACCAGCCATGCCTAGCTCCAGGCTGATGCCAGCCTATCCCTTTCCAAGGCCAGTGGAGATGCTACTTGGCTGGTGGTTTTGCTTCGGTAGCAGGGAGAGGCAAGGACTGACAGGAGCCAAAGTCTCCCCATCACTCAAGCACCAGAATGACAACCGAGAGAGAGAGACAGGGAGCGCTTAGGGTGGCGGATGGGCAGAGGTGATGGGAGGGACGGGCGGCAGTCCCAGCAGGGGCTCTCCCGAACACACCCACGGCTCGTTATGGTGCTGCCGGGAGCCGCAGTACTTCCTCCTACCCACGAACATCCCCCAAAGCTT
>VYZM01010814.1:402768-445197 GCA_013398915.1 Dromas ardeola | reverse complement strand
GTGAGGCCGCAAGCCGCTGGCGCGGGTGGGGCTTCGGCGCACGCGCATTGGTGACGGCTGGCAGCCGCCGAGTGTCCCGGGTCGGGCCCGGCCCGCAGAGCGCGGTCGCCTCCGCGGGCCGGTCCCCGGGCTTGATGTGTCCGGCTGGGCTAGTTCTATGCCACTGCCAGACATAGTCTCTGCCCAGGAGAGGAGTGCTGCCCCCGGGAGAGGGGGGGGGCCGCCGCGTGGGTTGCGGCGCCCTGTCAGGCGGCGGGGAGGGGCCGGGCGCAGCCTACAGGGATCCGCCGCCATGGTGGGTTCGGTGAGAGGGCCTGCCTTCCTCGGGGCTGGCGGGCTGTGAGGGGGAAGTGGCCCTCGTTAGTGCTGCTGCCCAGGCGGTGGTGGCCTGTCTGAGCAGGCGCCCCTGGGTCCGGGTGGGAGTAAGCGTCGTGCGGGCACACAGCTCTCTGCGAAACGGCCCCAACGCCGGCTCCCGCTTCTTCGGCACCTGGAGAGCACTTTGCAAACATAAAGCCGAGAAGAAGATGGGTTGTGGTGGGTGTGGCACCGTTTTGCACAGGGGGAGAAACGTGGATGCAGGCTCCCTGTCCTGTGGGCTCCTCATGCCCTGGCAGGATCTGGGAACCATTGGAGATGTGCCCAGGGCAGCTCCGTACCCCGGCCGGTCGGCAGCAGGAGGCGGGAGAGGCCGGAGAGGCTGCAGAGCCGTGGCGCGGGAGAGCTCAGGCTCCCTGGGAACTGACCAAGCAGGGTTTCAGAGTTCGCTCTGAAGTTTGGCAAAGGCTACCTAAGGTAAAACCGCAAAAAAAAAAGTGGGTTCATTGAATCGGTGGTTTCCATTTCTTCAGGCGTCTTGGTGGATTTTCTAGACAGCTCTTGTACCAAAATGAGTTGCGAGGCTCGGCCCAGATTCTTGGCACTTCTGATTGACCTTGTCACCATGATGTTCGAGTTACAGCCTTTCTGCTTAGAAGGTATTCACGCGTATCTTCGATAGGAGTTAGAAGCTCCTACTTGCTGTCATTCGGCAGATAAGGAAGCTCAGAGCAATTAATGACTCAATGCCTTGAATTTTGCTTGTGCGCTTCTTATGCACTGCATGGTGTTGCTTAGAAGCCTAAAAATAATACCCACGGAAACCAAAATGATGAATGGGAAGGGGCCAAACCAGCAAATGAGAAGCACTGCTGGAGGTGCAACTTTAGCTGTTGAGGGATATTAGTTGTTTAGCATTAATAAGTATGTTTTAATTAGAATAAATTATTTAGGATTATAATATGGTGTGATTTGTGCTGTTTGCATAGCTTTACTTAGCATGAGTAGCTAGATTTGCTGAAGCATGTAGGCCACGATAGAGTTACTTTTCTTAGCAGTTTTCCCAGCAGCTGGTACAGTGTTGTGCTTAGTCTTTTAGTATGGGAAAGATGTTGATATCACACTGATGTTTTGGTATTGTTTTTCCCAAGTCTGGGACTCTTCAGTTCTCCATGTTCTGCCAGCGAGCGCAGGTGCACAAGGAGTGTAAACCAGAAGATAAGGAGGGTCCAACCCTCGGCTGAAACTGCAAATCAAGATAAGAGCCTGCCTGCCTGGACACAGGAAAAGAATCCAATAAGATATTAGAAGACCCCAGACCAAAAATCACCATTGAACTAAAAGATGCATGGACAGTGCGTGAGGGGTGGGTGTATGGATCACAAGGGTATAATTGCCCAGGGATTTCTTTGTTTGGGGTCCCTCTCTTTGGAGGCACCCAGCCTGGGCTGTCCTTGCTGCTGTACCTTTCAATTAAATTAATTATTTTATAAAATCCAATCTATAAAATCCTCCTCAGTCGAGCCTGAAGGAGGAAGCGTGCCCGAGAGTGTGTGTGCAACATCATGAATGGTCTGTGAATGCTCGGGCAGCAGCTTCTCCTTTAACATAGCTCTTCCTTTTTTAGGAATGTGAGGATTTAGTTATGGATTGCGGAATTGTGGCATGTTTATCCCTAAATGCGGTTTATTACCTTGAGTCCTTTCCTGAAGTGATAGGCTGCTTTCACGTCTTTCTTACAAAACACAGCTGGAAGAACTTCCTTTTATCTGGATTGCTTAGCAGAACACATGGTCACTCAGATGTACAGTTCCTTTTTGTCTGCAGAAACATGAATCCGGATCCCTTTCCTGTCTAAGAAAATGTCCTGATTGCCACCAGTCAGTTGTCCCAAAGACCTAGGTGCCAGCATGTCTACTGTTTCATGGAGAACCGTCGCAGGTTTTGTTTAGTAGCAAAGGCTGAGGCAGATTCATTGCCTGTAAAACATGGTCCCAACTTGCTTATTCCAACAAAGTACGTGTGACTGTGACAAGATACTCACAAAATGGTGTCTTTGTGGCTAATGAGAAGCTCACCTGGCTTCTCACTGCCCCATTTATGCAGCGACCAAAACAATAGCGTGTTACATTGTGCGTGGCCTGGATGTCCATGTTCTGGCCCTACCATAGAAGTATTTAATTACTCCCCACTTAATGAATGTATTGCCATCACTCCTTTTGTCAGGAGTTTTTGGAGGTTTTTTTACCATCCACCTAATTTCATTATCTTTTTCTTGTGTAAACAGTTCATCTATCACTCACACCTTCGTTGAGATCTGCTTTGGCTCCTGCTTTAGCAAACCTTTCATCTCTAATCAATACCCCAGTCAGGTCTGCACTGGGTTTGGCAAAGAGGAGCTGCTGCCAAGCCTTCATTTTAAAGCTCCCGTTGAAGCACTAAAAATCAATTGGATGAGAAGGGGTGGGAAAGTTAAGTACTGATGCCACACTGTCCAAGGGTCAGGTCATTCCTGGATCTTGAAAACTTAATTTTCAGGTTGTTCCATGAGCAGTCATCCTCACAAAGACTAATTTCCTGCAGAGGGCCTACGCCACTGCAGTAACCCCATCGCCCCTCTCTTGTCCCCTACCACCTCTTCCCAGTACATCCAGTTCTTCTGTAACCCCTTTGACCCCAAATATCCTCAGCTCTCTCTATAGCCCCAGCCAGAAGCTGGCCAGCCTGTGTCTGGGGACCGGCCACGGGAGCCCTCCCCGCATGTACGGCAGTTGAGCTCACACTACAGGCTTTTCCAGTTTAGGTCTTGCTGTATGATCCAGCTACTGATTTTTTGCTTATGAAACAACTATAAAATATCTTTGCTATCTGTCAGATTTGTTCTGAATTTGTCACTTGGCTTACATGTTTGTAGAGCGAATGCCTGAATTCTTTGGAGAGGCTGGCATACGCCTCCCTGGGACAGCAGGCTGAAGCAGGTGACTAGGACGTAGGTGTATGGCCGGGCTGCGGCTGCCCTGGGGTGGGAAGAGAGGGGAGATGTGTCTCCCTGCCCTGGTTGTCCCCAGCCCGCCCCGGCCAGGCGGCGACGCTGGAGGTGCCTCCCACCTGGCTCTGGCTGTGCTGGGGAGCAGCAAGGGGACGAGCCGCTCTGACGCCGCCCTTGCTCTGGCTGCCCTAGGTAGTTCTTCTAGCCAGGGAAATGAGGTTTTACATTATTATTCTATTTTTATCCTTTTTTTTCCCCTCCGAGAAAAGCTTTCATAATGGTCAACATTAATGCAGGGTTAGCGTATCATCAAACCAATACAACAGCAACATGCATCTCAAAACCAGGTGTGTACTGCCAGGCACGGCTACTAAAAATGTCCATTAACATTAGGGTCATTACGTGTGATAACTGGCACACGATATTTATTTTGCTGGTCTTTGCTTTATAGAAGCAAACTTCTAGGATTTGGCTTCTATTTTTATTATCAGCTAATAAACATTTTAAACATTTATTTGTTAGGAATCCTGCATTGTCACTGTTGTTGTTATTATGAGCAGGAGTCAATGCTATGAATTGTTGTTGCATTTCATTTTAATCAGGACTGCAGAATAATTCTGTGTGTTTAGTTTGGCAGCTGACAAAAAATAGCTACACTAAATATGTTAATTCTGGTGCGTAGGACACTTAATCTCGAGCTACTGTGGGAAACTGAGACACCTCCTCCTTTGCTTTATGAGCCGAGTGAAAACTGTTTCTCAGTCAAAATCGCTTTGTAAATTTAACTAAAATTAGCTAATGTTTTAAATTGACCAAGACCATGATTTCTAGCATTTTAGCTGTATATCTTCTCTCTCCTTGACTTCAAGTAACTGTACCCCCAACGATCTCATTGTGGTATTACTTCTCATTTATTGTTTATAAATAATAGCCCTGCCACATGGGAAAGACAATTAAAAAATACTGCTATGGACCTTTTAGTGCTTATTCTCCAAATCCTAGTCTTCGGAGTCCTTACCATTCATATATAACTGGCTCATAAAATATACCTTTATATAAAAATAAATACGTATAGTAACATGCAGAAGATTTACATGTAAGTTAAAAACATGCAGGCTCTAGGAAGTGAAAACATGGACATTCATTATCCGTGCTTTGTCATTGACAGGGGGAGGTTGGGTGTAGTCATGCAGGTATTACAATACGGACACGCAACATTCATTCACAGCTACAACGTTATCTATGAAATAGACAGCAACGTGCACAGTCATAAAAGCAAGGATATTCATGGCAGCATTGTGAGATGAAGCCATAAATCTTACTAAACGCGGATTTTGTCTTTTGAATGGTACACTGCAAAAACCACCTAGAAGTTTCATGGAATAATGCTTTTTAAATTACCTGTTTAGTTGTTCCTGTTTGCTTTTGCTGTGCATTCATTTTAAAGCAAGTGTTTTAAATGACTCCTTACCTTCCAAGACAGAAACATGGCTTAGCAGCAGCCCTCTCCTCTGAGGACCTCCACTTTAATACTTCTGCAGTGGTATTTCTGTTGTGGTTCCTCATATAAAATGTTAGAGGACAGCAGTGGGTTACTTTGTTCCTGTTTTTTTTTTAAAGAATGGTTTGATAATTTACTCTAATTTTAGACTTTGACTATTTTGGGCTAGATCAATTGAACCTTGTACCAGCAGCTTCATTCAACAGTCTTCATGAGCACAAATTCTCTGATGGATTTTCATTTTTTTTCTAAAGAACCTCATGCATTTTACTCATTTGTAAATCAAATTATGCACAGGTATGGAGTACTTGGAACATTTAAAAATGCACCAAGTTATTGTTAGATTAAAAAAAAAGAATCTTACAAATTTTTCTTTCTCCCATTGATAATGCTCTTTAGTCTTTTCTTCTGCAGAAGTTCAATAATTCTATAGGGGTTTTTTTGTGACACAAAGTCATGCCAAGAGCAAGTGTATATATATCGTATCAAAAAATGTCCAAAAACATTTAATCTGCTTTAAAGTGAAACATGCTTTTTCCCATGGTGAAGCCAATCTTTTTGAAGTACAGATTTCAGCAAACTCATCAGTTTAACTGCAGTTCCCCTCTAGAGCTTGAGGCCAAAGGTCATGTTGCCAGAATGGCCTCACGTTTGTCACAGGTCACCAGATCGCATCTACGTACTGTTCACTAAGCCAACAGTCAGCCAGCCTCAGCGCAGCGCGCGCAGGGGACAGGGATGTCCTTGGGGAACTCAACTTTTTGTCCATAAGCTGCATGACGTGTGGCTGACATCAGTCTCAAAAAACCACTAATGAACTTCATTCATTAAAAGCATGTACAGGTTTCTGTTGTTTGTCAGTTCGTGCTCTGTCACACTCCTGACAAGGCCAAGGTTTAACCTGGGAACTCATCGTCCGTCAGGACGTGATCCATGTTTAACAAGAGAGATGAACGTCTGGCAGAGCACTGCCAGCAGTGGCAGGGAGACATCCCCTTCCCTTTCACCCGTGGCTTCCAGCTGAGCTCTGCTCCAGGCTGGAGTGCAGAAAATGACGATGTTCTTGCCAAGCCGATTCTCGCCTAAACTCTGATGCTTCCATGACCGGCCATCCAGCAGCAAGAGACAGCAGCCAGATGTTGAGGGGATTCCCTGCCCTGCACCAAGTCCACAGTGATTCACAGGAAGGTCAAAACCACAAGGGACGTTCACAAAGCCCCATGATGCAGCTGTCCACAAGGAAGAAAGTCCTCCTGATCCCTGCAGGCAAACAGCTGAAGCCATGCTTGATTGTACTTGCAGTGTCTCACACACTGCTATCTTTAGAGCTTATTTTGTAGCTTTATCTCCAGGCAGTTCAGATGTTTGTTTTCTTTACTGCTTGCCCTTTATGGTGTTTTTAATAAACTTCATGGACAAAGATTGCATCGTCCCTTGATTGCAGGTATGAAATCAGTTTGGTGTGGACTCTCAACAAAAGTTTTCTGGGCCACTAATCTGAACATGTTTAAATTCACTATATGGTCTTTTTGTCTTCCCTTATTAGAGGAACTTTCTGTTCTGCCAGCAGCTCAGTAGGACATAGATGTCTCCTAGTTTGATCCAAATACAGATATTTCTCATTTTTCCATGTTATACTTCAGCACATTAACAGGAGTATCACCTGTACCTAAGCTAGGTTTTTCTTGGTCCTTGGAGAATTCTAAAATGCTGTCTTACATCTAATTCTGGTGGCCAGTGGGAAATCACAGTTTTCTCTTTAACTTATTACCGGATGATTTTGAGTTGTATTTTATAGCTTGCCATCTACCTTTTTGCCCTTTTTGTCTGATTTGTACTTTCTACATTTCATTTGAAACATGATGGCTTCTCAGCCGCTGTAAAGTTTTGTACGTTTGTGAAATTATGGCTTTTTCAGTATTCAGGGAAGTCTTCAAAGAGTGTATAGATTTTGTTAGAACTGCCATTAACATTTTAATGTCATTTCATAATTAATTATTGTAACAATCACGTTAAGGAATGACTTTCACTGTGAGTGATTCTTTGTAACAGTTATGAAGTGAGGGTTCTGATGAGGTCCACGTTCCTTTGCCGTGGTGTGAATTCCTCTTGCCTGTCCATCACAGGTGACATTCAGGAAATGAACTGGTCATTTGGTTTGGGTTGTGACAACAAATGTTTCATGGTGGAACTCAGTGTCCTCTGTATACCCTGTCAACAACATTTTTTATGTATGATGTGTGTTAGCCTGGAGAAGGGAAAAACTAATTCCTGTCAAAGGTCAATTGATATTTTTATGTCTGCCCCATTCTGAAGTGATATCTGTTTTATAAATGTCTAGGAAGTTGCCTACAAGTTGACTAGGAAGGTGACGTAGATACTAAGTGTCTCATGTTTTTTATATTCAGTTGTAAAATAGATTTTGAAGCTTGAAGATATAACTCAATAAACACAGTTATTTGTGTTTATTGAACATAGGGCTCTGATCCTGACATTACTTCTTAATGTGGTTAAGATTTAGTACCACAGCACATAGAATCATAGAGTTGCCTGGGTTGGAAGGGACCTTTCAGATCATCTAGTCCAACCATCAACCTCACTCTGACAAAAACCACCACTAAACCTTATCTCTAAGCACTATGTCTACCCGTCTTTTAAATACCTCCAGGGATGGGGACTCAACCACTTCCCTGGGCAGCCTGTTCCAAGATTAATAACCATTACAGTGTAAAAATTTTTCTTAATATCCAGCCTAAACCTCCCCTGGCACAACTCGAGGTCGTTTCCTCTTGTCCTATCGCCTGTTACTTGGGAGAAGAAACCTACCCCCACCTCTCTACAACCTCCTTTCAGGTAGCTGTAGAGAGCGATAAGGTCTCCCCTCAGCCTCCTTTTCTCCAGGCTAAACAACCCCAGCTCCCTCAGCCGCTTCAACTTCGGCGACTGCTTGAGCGCTTATTCAGCCAGGTTCTTTATACCCAATGCGCAGTATGACGGAAAATTTTTCAGCAAAGTTATCTGTGTAAATGATTGTAGGACAGGGGCCATTTTTTAGCAATTTCTGATTCTAATTCGAATAAAACTTTAGCTAACGTTTTAAAAGATGCTTGGGACAAAACCACATAACTCTGTAGAACTAATTAAAGACAACTTCATATCTTAAGTCCTCTTATCAACTTCATGTTAACAATTTTGAATTTTGGCTAATTCACTTTTTATAGCATTAAATGTAAAACTTTGAAATTATGTCGGAGAATATAAAAATATGTTTCAAAAACTAGCAAAAACTCATTTTCCCAGTTGGGTAGATAATAGTTTATTTTCAATACAATGGGAGATCACATTTTTTGGACAGAACTCTAAATTCGAAACAGCTTCACTGACAGTAATTTTTAAAAGGCCTTACTGCAGCTGCAGTTATCATAAGTGGATTTCAAGCTTACTTTTTGATCTAAAAGTCTCTTCAGTATAGCAGGGAATGGTAATATATTTCTCATAAACAGTGTTCTAGCTCGTCCAGCTTAACTGGAATCCTGATGGTAAAGTCACATATTCGGCATGAAATTTTATAAAGACTTGATGAGATGTAGCACTAAAAGGAGCGATGTTTGTATCCTGAAATTAAAGAGAAGAAAAATGAAAAGCTTTATAGAACATTTAGATCCTTTGTAAAAGGCAGTCAGAGAGTTAAAACTGAGGCACCAATTGGATCATAGATTGGAAGTGACGTCAGGTCTTTGCTAGATACTGCTGTTGCATTTCTCCCTTAGGATATTACAAATATTTAAATCCCAAATACAACTAAATACAGAGAAAAATAGCTTCGTGCCTCCCACTAGATGTCACTGTAAGGTCTGCATTGGAAGGCTTCTAAGGTGGCACACAAGCTGTGTGCCTTCACTTCCACTCTATGAGGAATTCATGCCAGGATTGGGGAAACAGGCTTGAATATGAAACAGTAAAGGTTCATTTTAACCACCTAAAGGTCACAGACGGTAGGCAATACATACCATCCCACAGTACGGCCCGGCTGGGGGATAGCTAGCATCTGGCCCGTTGTAAAGGATCAGATAGTTGCTACTGCAATCCCCTGGGTCATCGATGCTGATGAAATCAAAGTTCACTGTGACAATTCGTCCCTTGGGCACAGTAATGGCCCACTCACAATCAGTGTTGTTGCAGTAAGTTGCTGGGTAGCTGGGACTAGCAAACGAGCCAGTGCTGCCGTATAACGTTCCTCCGCATCCTGGAGACAGACACTGTTAATTAGGCTTAGCTTCACAGGACACCACATAATGTAGTACATTAGTACAGTATTAGTAGTAGCACTGAAAAACAGAGAGATGCTGGGAGCTGGAACAACGAATGTGGATAAGAGCATTATTCCAATAAGAGGCAAAACTGAGGCTTTAGCTTCAGCAGCCTGAGAAGAATATGCAATGGGCATTAGACCATCACTGGATAGTAAAAATCAAAACGCCCAAAACTCTTTGAAACAGGAATCAAAATCTTAAACGTGTGCCTTGATCAGTTCAGTTCCCAGCTACTCAACTAGAGACAAATTCTCTTTGACTGTTCTTTGGAATGAAAAGTAGCGAATCCTTATCTGATAGAAAAATACAGAGAACAACTCAGAGAAAATAGTCATATTAAGTAAACTAAAAGCCATTTATACCAAAATTCAATCTCCAACAGTGGGCAGAAGCAGATGCCCTGGGAGAAATGCAAGTTCATAGAGTAAAAGTAAGCATGTGCAAATCATGACCCAGATTACTCTCACAGTTTCCAAGAATTTTCAGCTCACGACTCCCAGAAATGGCATCTTTGTATTTAATGGTCTTTATCAGATGTCTTCCATGAACTTGTTCAGGTAGCCCTTGAATACATGTAAATTTGTAGCATCCTATGGGAAGGAGTTCCACAGCTTAACTGTATACTACATACTGTGGCAGGAACTGTTTTGTTTGGCTTGTTTTGAACCTACCACCTCCTGCCTTTATCTGAAGGCCTCTAGTTCTTCTGGGTGAAATCAATGAACACTTGATCACTATTTACCATCCAATATCACTCAATTTTATAGACCTCAGTAGTTTCTTAACCAGATTAAAAAGTCTCAGCATACCTCATACAGAAGCCATTTGTTATGTTGAGTCCTTTCGCCTGAAATTTTTCCAGTTGTACTGGTTGCTTTATAAGAGGAGGAGACCAGAACTGTGCACATCATTCAGTTTGTGCGTGAACTATGGATTTATACAGTGTCTGTCTATTTGTTTTCTCTTTCTTTCCCAACAGTTCCTAGCGTTGTGCTAGCCTACTTGACTATTAGTGAGCAGCAAGCTCTTGTTTTCATGGAACTATTTTAACCCCAGGGTCTTGTTGCTGAGTGCTAAAAGTCAACTCAGAGACCATATTCTTGTAAGTAAAGTTAGGATTGTGGTTTTTGCCCATGTTCTTCATCAGTACTTTCCTACACTGAAGTTTATCTGCCTTTTCATCACCAAGCCACTGAATACTGTAAGGTTATTCTGCAGTGCTTTTCAGCTGGCCATGAGTTACCTCCAGTAACTTAGTGTTATGAACAAAGTATTACCCCGTTACTCACTGGGTAATATATTCATAAGCCATTTATGAACGTGTCTATTATACAGTCACTACACACCATTATACTTAGGTTATTTTCTTGGGGCAAATTTCAGTCCTCTTCAGGCTTAGTAGGGCCTAGATCCTACACCGTATCACAAGTGGAAGATGAACGGAGTGGGCTGAGTCGTCACCACCACCGCTCTGTGGATCCCAAGGTAGGTGTTCCTGATATTTTCTGACCTCTCAGTGAAAGAAGTAGATCTTCATCTTAAGTGGACTGCATCCTCTGAGGTTGCTAAAGTCAACATTAGAGAGAGGGAATTGCTTCCATCACATAAAATGGATTGCCCCACTGGTCTTCAGGAACAACTGCCTCTCTCCAGTGACTACATAGGGTGGACTATGGGTGCTTGGGGAGGTCTTAAGTGTTGATGAGGCAAGGCCCAAACCGAGCAGGCTGAATTCCACCTTTCTGTATTTTCCCCCTGTATACAATTGCTGAGTGGAATTATTTTGTAATTACAGCCTTACCACTTGATGATGAAGTCCAAGTAATTTCATATCCATCATGAGCCCCTGAAAAATCACTCTTGAAACGAAGGTAGACAACATGATTTTGGGGGAAGATGGGACTGGGCACAGTGTTTCCGCAGAACCTGGCAAGTAGCGGTGATTGCACATCACTCCCATTTCTGACCTTCAAAGGACACAAAAAATGTTGTCAACATTAACTCCCTTTGCCAGTTATACACTAGTACAATAATGCAGTGATACACGCACAGCACAAACTATGTATTGACTCATACGCATACCATAATTGTCATTTTAATACTGTTATTTTTCGTACTATATATTCTTGTATAGAAGGAAAAAGAGACCATTCACCAGTCTGTTTGAGTTTTGTAAGTAATTGCATGAAACAATTATCATCAGAAACTGGTGACTAAATTTTATGGTGTGGTACATCTCCTGACTGAAAAAATTACTTGACTAGTAGCTAAGATGTTCTTTTGCAATTCAAGCCCATGTTTTACTTTGCAGAAGAAACGTTAATATTCCAGATGAAACGATTAATTCTTTACCCTGCAGACCACCCTTTTTTCTGGCCACATTAAGACAGATCATATTACATAGTTCAAGTTTAATCTGTTTGGTTTTTAAGCTCCAATAATCATAGAATCATAGAATTGCTTAGGTTGGAAGGGACCTTTCAGATCATCTAGTCCACCCATCAACCTAACTTTGACAAAAACCATCACTAAACCTTATCTCTAAGCACTATGTCTACCCATCTTTTAAATACCTCCAGGGATGGGGACTCAACCACTTCCCTGGGCAGCCTGGGAATGTTCCAATGCCTAATAACCCGTTCAGTGTAAAAATTTTTCCTAATAATGCTGATGCTCAGATCCATTTCTTGAGACAGTAAAGAGGATATGAAAGGAGAACTAAATAATGATTCTGCCACAGAAACCTGATTTTTGTCAACTGTCCAGTGAATAGGGAAACCTTCAACAAGCGTGAAAGGACAGAGTGAGGATTACGTAGGAGCATATGTTTTTTATTGACACAAAGTACCTTTGCAAGTGTCCTACAATTGTTACTAGAGCTCCTTTTTTTTAATGAAAAAGTTTTTTTAGAAAAATAATATTTTTAAGAAAAATAGGAAGCAGATGGAATCTACTGCTGGAACGAAAGCACTCAGACTTATGGCTTTCTGTTCATGCACAGATTATAATATTGGATGAAAACTATCCTGGCTTGCTCTGTTACTGGGTAACATCAACAAGAGCTAGGTAAAGATAAGCTAGTTGATAATGAAACTATTTATTCATTGGTTTTGGACTTACTATAGTGTGTATTGTATAACCTCTTACTATAACATTTGAGTACCTTTCACTATAAAACTGTAGTAATAAATTAGTCAGTTCTCAGACTTGATCCAAGCTTTTTAATATCTTTAGAATTGAGCAGATTTTGACAGAGGCCCACAAAATATGTATACTTGCTTGATACCTCTAGGAAATCACGTGAACACTGGATGCTGTCCTCCAAACTGAAAGCATGGAAAAAGAGAGAAATTGTGTGATTCGGTGGAGCTCGAAGAATGATAGAACAGTCCATGTTATTGGGGTGACGACCAGGCCAGCCGGGGCTCTTCAGGTAACCAAATGGCTGGTTATACTCTCTGCTGCAACCTTGAGACAGAAAACCAGAAACATGTAAGGATTTCGGATCTCTGTATTGCTTTTCACTGTATGGAATCAACAAAGAGAATGGTAGGTAGATTTTTAAGATTTTTTTCAAGCTTACCTGTAGCTTGGTAGGTAAATCTGACTCCATTATTAATCATATATTCATCTGATTTGAAAGTCACGATGGCAGTGCGATCATAAGAATAAAATTCAGGGACTGGAAAAGTTTCAGTGCCACAGAATCTATGGACTGATCCTTGGCTGTGCTGGAATTCAATACACGTCACAAGTTACTTCTATTTAACGATATAATTCGGTTTTCTACTTATTGAACTTGAGGTGAATAGATCTCTCAGCACTTTCTATACCACTTACACAATCACATTTTAAAGTTCTCATGGATATCACTTAATAATGTCTCGACATTTTATATTCAATTATTATGAGAAACAAATCACATGTAACAGGTATTTTCATGCCAAAATAAGAAACAATGAAAGCAGGTTTAGAATTATATAATACAAGGGACATAAACAGGTTGGGGTTTTTTTCTGGGGCTTTCTGTAAACACTCTTCTTGGCATGAATATTTCTTTTTATTATGATTCTTGGGTGGGAGGAAGTACAATTAGTTTATGAAAACTTGCTGTTGGGCAGTATTTTCTGGCTGTTAAGTTTGGCAGCTCTGTTACTTGGTGCAACTGTGAAAAACTGTGTAACACTTACCAGGTCTAGTTCAATGTGTGTATAGTGTGCTGCCATGAGGTCTGTGTACCAGTTAGCTTAAATGGGGCACGGTGCATAATGCTTTGGATGTGCCCCTCACACAGAATCATCAACTAATCTGTTACCAAGTGGTGGATTTCTCCTCTCTTCACGAAGAGTGAAGGGAGCTGAATGTGAACAGGGAATGCTATCAACTGTAAATATCTTACTGTTGGTGAGTCCTGGAGCTCTAGGTAGTTCTGAGAGCAGTCCTGGCCAGAGTGGAGGTGGAAGGCCTCTACCACCACCCTGACTTGCTGCTGCGGAGGGGCATCAATGACCCAAGTACAGAGAGTAAATGGTGGATATTCATTCGGGAAGTTAGGAGATGTTGCGGTCAGGGACGTAGAAGTTGCATTATATATTCCTCCACAGAGTCCTGTGTAAAATAGTAATAAATGCATCATAGAGTGAAAACCTTTCCAACTGGGGAAAAATATTTATTAAGCAAAACTACACTGGGCAACATACTTTTGTATTTACCTGTGACTCTCTAGAAGGAAAAAAAAAGTAAGTAAAACAGATGCTAATGCTGTGTCAATGTATGTTGTAGAACTCAAATAAATGTTTGTTCCCTGTATCAGAGTATTTGTTAACAGTGTGTGACAGAGCGTTCCTGTTTTTCACTCCAGACTGATGGCCACTCCACAGCCAGCCAAGACCGATGCAAATTGCAGTAGAGACTAGCAATGTTGCTTTTAGCTTGATTATAGATATTCCATAGAGCTATACTAAGGACTGTCTTTGCACCTTCCTGGGCCCTATATCTAGAACAAATCTTGATGATTTATTATTTAAATATGTATTTCCACAAAACAGTCACAATATATATGCATATATATGTAGTGATAGGATGAGGGGTAGTGGCTTCAAACTGGAAGAGGGTAGATTTAGTGTAGATACCAAGAGGAAATTTTTAATCGTGAGGGTGGTGAGGCACTGGAACAGATTGCCCAGAGAAGCTGTGGATGCCCCATCCCTGGAAGTGTTCAAGACCAGGCTGGATGGGGCTTTGGGCAACCCGGTCTAGTGAGAGGTGTCCTTGCCCATGGCAGGGGGGTTGGAACTAGATGATCTTTAAGGTCCCTTCCAACCTAAACCATTCTATGATTTTATATGTATACTTACGATCCACTGTGGTGTAGGTAACATTGAAACCCTCCCTTTCCACAGAATTGTCTGTGATAAATTTCACAGTCAAGGAATTACGGGTAGAAAGAAAAGGAGCTGGCACTGTAGATCCGCAGAACGTGCCAACTAAATTGGCATTTTCATTATCTCCATCATAAAGCTGAAAGAAGAAAAGCATATAAGCCACTAATGGTTTAGGCACAACAAACAAATAAATAGAAATAAAGTTCTCTGACCCCTCCTGACGTTACAATTTGTTTTACTTGAAAGCACAGTAGGTGCTCTTGTGCTTTAACAGGATGTTCTTGATGATTATTCACTGCCATATTAACTAATTCTGTTGGGCAGTGTAAATCTCATTATGGAACATTCTGGTCCCATCTCAGCAAATCTATCAAATATTTATTCTATTTTAATTTGGCATTCTTTTTTCATCTTTATATGTAATCTCAAAGTGCTTTTCAATGAGAAAGGTTGATTTTATTCACCAAAATGTAGAATTCATTCCTAGTTTCATTGAGCATCTTTAATGCTCAACAGGGCACTCCTTGGTGGATCTAGTTCAGCAGCATTCTGTTATCCTACATTTTGTATGCTGATCTCCAAGAAAATAGCTTTCACAGATAAGCATTTAGCATAAAGATTTATTTATTCAAAATTTTATAAACTGTTTTCAAGCAATTTTGTGCTTGGGTTTTGTTTTGTTTCTACTCTGTGAAAGAAATACTCATTTATATAGGCAGTCTTAAGAACAGAAGCCTGCCCCCATAACAATGTTAAAACTCTTATTGGTTTTTGAAAAGGCAGGATGTCATCTGGAGTAGTGATCTAACCCAGCAAAAGAATTGTAATTATATTAAGCAATTTAATTTCTTCATGAGACCATTTTCTATTAATTAAGTTTTAGGCTCACGGAGAGGAGAATGGATTGCATCTCACCGATATTTTCTTGTTAAAATACACAGCTGTCTTACTTTGACATAATCATATCGGCAAGCCTGAGCAGACTGTGCTTCAAGCACGAATGAAGTGAAGGTGAGGTTGATCAGTTTGTTCACGGGTGCAGTTATGATCCATACACAGTCCAGATTTTTCTCATATCTTCTGGTCGCATTGGAGACTGGAGAGCCAAAGCTATAAGCTGAATTTGTCAAGTAACCACCACAGCCATTCCGAGGCCCTGTTGAAGAAGCAGACGCTTTTTAAAAGGAATTCCTGGCATTTATCTAATCTTCAGATCTTTAATGTCAAGCCAGCAGCTTTTTCTGTGCTACAGAATTTTACTGCCCTGTCTCACAAGGACTATCTGAATGATTAAAAGGCTTTCAACACAAATGGCGTTAGACAGATACGAATCACAATTAGATTTGGTAGAGTGAATTAAGAAAGGCTCATGTCTTCTGCTGAATATAAAATCAGTATCCACTTTGGAAATGTAGCAACAGATTTTTTAATAGGGATTATAAGAAGACAGAGGACAGAAATTTAATGGAAGAATAGTGGTTAGGTGGCCTTTTAATGTAATTCTTACCTGCTAGGAAGAGTACTTGGACAGCAGGGGGCACTGGGTTGTCGATTTTGAAAATCTAGTCACAAATTAAGTTGCTTGTTTTGGCAATAGGACCTTCTTCTGGGGGGACTGAATTTGGCATCCTGACGCTGGCACCCAGACTCATATTCAGGAGTCTAGCTAAAAGGGACTTGCTTCTGGAAGTGTTTTGCGTGGTGGGAACTTACAACCCCTCTGGAAAGCAAGCTGCTTTTTATTTGGATCCCACATACAGAGTCCCTTACTGTAGTCACTTGCTGTGAAAATTTGGACCCTGTAAGGTTTTCAGTCACATTGAAAGAAATTACTTTTGGAGAAAAGCAGTTATTAGAAGATTAGAACCCTTTTATTGTGTTGAATTACAGACAAGCAAAAAATACAGGCTATCTGAAAGGGATTTTTTTTCTACTTCTGTTTTTTTTATAGCTTGGTTTCCAGAGGTTGGACTGGACTAGTAAATCTGATCAATTCGTTTACTTTATGCTTCCTTCTCCAGTCTCTATGGGGTCTCCTGGCCACTTATTTAATTCAGGAATTCAAATAAACGATCGTTCATACCCTTGCTTTTGAGTCTGAGAGAGTTTCTGTAAACTGCACGGAGCAAAGCGGTAACTGCAAGCAGCCTGCTGTCTCCCACAGCGAATCCTTTTAGGAGAATTAGATAAGAAAAGAAGCTACAGCTGTGGCTAAGCAACAGGAGCAGAGTTTCAGAATTTCATCTGTGTGTGTAAAATATGCCTGTCTGTCTGACAAGCAGTGACTTAACCTTGACACACTGATACACTTCCAGTCATATAGAACTGTGCCCTACTTGAGCTGCGGTATTACAAAAGATCACTCTGGTGAAAAATCGGCATCCAAGTATCAGGATTGCATCAGTAACCCGGGGTTGGAGACAACCCCATCTTGCAAGACGGCAATGGTTAAACCAGAGTGACTAAGGCTAAATGTCATCCTGCTCTACTAACCAAAGCCGGAAAAACCCCACCCTAAAATGAAGCTTGCTTAAAACCAAAATCTTAATAACATGAGATTTAAGGTTTTGCTATAGCTAAAAATGAACAGAAGGAACTTGCTACAAAGTGAAAAAGTCAGGAATTAATAGACTCTAGTCCAGCCTTGTAGGCTGTAATGAAGTCAGAAACTTGGAAAAGTGTTAGCGTTCATTCCATTGCCACTGCAGCAGCCGAGAACAACAGCGGGGGAAATGCGAGTGATAAATCATGTTCTTACAAATAGTCTAGGAAGGAGGAAAATGTCAGACAGGAGGGTGCCTGGCCCCTAAGAGGGCTGTTTTGCTATATTTTTCTCTGGGTTCACCCTTTTGCATGATTTTTTCAGTCCCCCCGAAACAACACCTTGGAGCTGCTCAGCATTTTGGATGCCATCTACTAAATATAACGTTAAGCATATAATCATTAGACATAGATCGTAGTCCAACCACCCATCCCTGCAATATTGAGGCTGTAGTGATACATGGGTCAGCCACCTTACAAAGCTCCCCTTCACCCTTTTCAGGGCTAGAGTTGCAGAGATGCCAGTCAGACCATTGCAACAGGAATCAGGGAATTGCCACAGAGCCACGCAACAGGAAAGCCCTCAGTGCTGTTGGATTGTCCTTTTTTTGGATATCAAATGTCTGGACCTTTGGAATGGTGCACTTCACTGCTAGCTGTGCAGCTATAAAGATAGCTCAGATGACAAAAAAATACAGATATGGGTAACCTCTGTGTATACAGCAAATAAAATGGACTCGACAGAGAGAAACAGGCCAGATCCTCATGATCAGAAAATTAATTCTAGCTAGTATAGCCAGCAATAGCATCTAAGGGGAGACAAATAACTAAAAGTATGATTTACAGTTAATAAAGATGAGGTTTCATCATTAGCTTTCACAATGCTTAGCCTGCCCAGCTGGGGATGAGTCAAACGCTTACAGGACCGTATGCTATAAATAACGGCTAGACTGGAAGCCAACCAGATATCAAGTAACCCTGCATCAAGCCAAATAAAGAGCAGCCCTTGTTGAAAAATTTGTCTGTCCTGGTGTTTTTCAGTACTAATCAACATTACATCTGGTTTCAGCCACTAAAAATTACAGAATAGTGAAGCTGTGTAGATCTAGGGAACACCCACAAGTAAATGAAGAACCAACTGCTTAAGAGGAGGGAACTCACGCTAAGAGAAACACTATTGCACTGCATTTTAGCCAGGACACAACTCATAATTGCAAAAATCAGCACCATTTCTGAATAGAAGGCCAAATAGTAGCCATCCAACCTGCTAGTGATCATTGATGGAATGATACTTATTGTTGGCAAACACAGTCAGAAAAAATTGCAGCTAAAATTCAGGCAAAATGTGGGATCAAGAATTCTTTTAATTTGTAGAATAGCCTCTTAGATATTAAAAGCTAAACTTGATGAAAATAATGAGAAATGTACCTTATAGAACAATTTGTGTGTAGGCAGATGGATTGACTACATGGCTTACTGTGTTGTTTCAGTCTCTGGTTTCTTATTTAAAATAAAATTCATAAGGTCATCATAAATCAGATTGCAGTCTTGTCCTGCTCATAAACAGCTTGCCAGAGAACACAAATTATCAGAAGAACTAGGGCACACGCTGTCATCACTAATTGCTTTTGGTGGGAAGCATTAATGAAACTAAAAGGCTGAGGGACCATTCAGGAAAGAAGGAGCTGAAGGTTCCCTATGGCAAATAAAAATAATTACAGCAGAGAGCAAGCACATATTTTTCTGTTAAGAGTTACAAACTCTAGATATGGAACGACGATGAAGATGAATTTTCAAAGCCGCCTGCCTTTGAAGCACAGCCAGGGGCAAGGTTCATTTGTACAGGTATGGATGCTATGAAAGGAAGCCTACTGAATAGTTTTAAATCTATCAGAAACTGCTAAACCAATGACATTTCAAAACACAACAAACTAATTTTGCCACCTTTCCCTTCTCACTAAATGAGCACCACAAACATCTACTTGACCGCAGCAAAGTTCAAAGAACTGTTCTAGTTCTGCTTGAACGGTAATGAAAATCCTCGCCCAGATTTCTGAATCACATGTGGTCTCACCTAGAGGCATCCCTGGGAACTCTAGGCTTCTCTCTGATCTGAACCAGCAATAAGCAAAGATTAACTCTGACAAGACTAATGCTTCTTTTCTGATAGGTCTTATTTCCAGTGCAGAGGAGTGGCTGGACTAATTGTGGCGGTAATAATTAGCTCATAGCTTGTTTGGATCATGGCTTCAAACAGTAAGGCTCAGAAGGACATAGGGCTGGAGAAAGGAATTGTACTTTGTCTCGTGGCTGATACTGAAGATTGGTAAACCTTCCCAAGCTGAGCTGTAGAGGTCAGTTCCCATGTTTGGCAATCGCTGTACAGACGTCATGACTTCGTGTGGCAGCAGGACCCTGGCAGCAGTGCCCGCCCCGACCACAGTGCCTGACACGTTTCACAAGGAGACTTCTGAAAACACGGGACTCTCTTTAGTTCTCAGCCGAGCCTTTACACAGAAAGGGGGTTTGACTGGTTTGATGGCCTGGCAATCCTTCCAGCAGTGACATTTAGGAGTGTAAAGCCACAGTCTCCTGCTTTAGCAGGATTTCACAAATGCAGTCAGACAAAGTTCATATTCTTAAGTTTTTAGACTATTGGCTGATCCCAAATATAACAGCCCAGACATGCTCTGTGCCAAGCCTGCCCTAGTTCTGCAAAACTGCAATGTATGTACCGTACTATCCATCTCCTTGATGGTTGTCTGAGAGACCAGAGGCAGACACGCCAGTCTGACCTCATTCTAATACTTTCTGATACTGCATTAGCGTACTTGTTGGCATTACAGCCACCCAGGCCTTTGCAGATCTCTCTTGCCATGTGAATCAGAAATGTTTCCTCACCCTCTGTGTGCACCGGAGTACAGATTTTCAGCTGAAGCAGTCATTGATGTTAGTGATGCTAAGACAGTCATACCAGCAGTTTGCCCACAGTTGTGTGAAGTGATTTTAATCTGAATATCCCATCAGCTTTTAACTGTTTAGTCACCTACAAAGTTGTGTTTAATCACTCCGTCTGAAAATTATCTTTCATCTCCTTTTTTCAGATCAGTCAGAAATGTCTTATCTAAAAGCCTACCTCTTTTCTTGTCTATCCAGTTTGAGGATACCAACCACTTCTGTTTATTTTGCTTTGGGGGAAGAAATGTCACAGATATTAAATAACTGACATTTCTGAGGCATTCGTAGACTATCCCTTAGCTCAACAGTTGTATTCTTTTCAGAGATATTGAAGAGACGTATTTCAACACTGCAAGTGCTTTCTAAATTTAGTCACATTTCAAGCTAATGCATATTTTTATACTTGAGCCCCAAAATACATTTAGAAACAGTCCAGGAATTGTGACTTATGAACATATGTTCTGAGCTTGTTATGGATGTTCTTACTTTTATAGACTATAATAAGATCAAGAAAAGATATTATTAGCCACAATTTATTCATTATTTTAATAGATTAAGCTATTTGTAGTTAAGCCATGACAATGTAATGAATCTGAAATGTGTAATATTGATGTGTAATATATTTGGTAAAAAGTTGTGTGAACCAAAAGCCCAAAGAAATTTTTGTAAGAGGACTTGTGAGTTTCAAGCAATTTGCTTCTCAGCTAGACCCTCTGCAGCACCAGGCTCTAAGTCCAGGTTGAATATCTTGAGATACTCCCCTGGAAACTGGTCCTAATGCGCTGTGAAATCTCTGCCAGGCACTGCTGCTTTTCCAAATGCATGGGAAAACACAACAGCATTCACATGCTACAGTCAAGGACACGTTCTTCTACGATGTTTTGGCTGGAGGGAGAAAAATTTGCAGGAAACCTGAGATTCAGCTGTGCTGAGTCCGTTCCCGCCTAACTGGCCATAACTGCTGTTGTCAGTACAGGTGCCTGGTGCCACCTACAGCAAGTGCTAACGTTATCTACATAAATCAATGCAATGAATTACTGCTGGTCATGTAAGAATTTAGAAATTACTCACAGGAACACCTAATCCTGACCTATGCAATAGAATACCCAAACCAATATTTTACACCTTATATTGCTCATTCAGAAATATCTTTTTCAGCAATTCGGAACAATCCAAAAAAACTCCGCAGCAACTGTGCATGCTGAGCACTGTTGAAAATCCGCACTTAGAAACTAAATATAGAGTGAGTGCTTTCAGTTTGCAGGGCAGAACTGGACGTAGAACTATATTAAGCAAATTTTTTTTGTTGTTGATAAAATAGCATAAAAATGCTGTGAAAATTCTACTGAATCCATTTTTTAAAAGGACACTTTAATTTCATTAGGGGAGAGCATAACAGTAAACCCATTAGTGATAGACAGTGTATCGTATTGCAAACAGGAAACAAGTAATTCAATACACAGCTAACAGAATAAGGGAAGACAGATACCTCCGGGTGGTTTATCAGGTAAGTTACAGATCATTTTGTCAGGAAGAAAAGCATAAAGATTATTATCTATTTCTATTATATGCATACGAGACTATTTAAGTAAATTACCTATTAATGCATTTTTCTGGTATATCAGAGAAGATTCCTTTTTCCAACTATTTTTCTTCTAAACTCTACTCACTTATGATTTTTCTTCCTATGTAAAAAGATCAATATTTGCTCAATAGAAATGATCATTTGAATAAAAAGGATGGAGGGATCCTTGAGGGAAAAACTGGGCAAACTGAGGACAATGCAGAGGACAAGGTGTTCAAGGACTTCACATTCCAACAGCCTGATGGTTGCCAAAGGTTTTGGAGGCATTTCTTCTGCCTTAGAGCCTACAACACTAGTTTTCTCATTGTTGCCACTCTATTCTTCTTGCCTCTCTACGTCCATCTGGTTTTCCTCGTCTTGTGTTTAAATCATGATCTCTTTGTGACAGCAGATTGTTGCTTTATTCTGCCTGTGCAGTGCCTAGCGCAGTGGAATTACAGCCCATAAGCTCGTAAACCCCAAGGTAATGCAAATGAGGGACAACATTGGTATTAATGCAGTACATCATACTGCTCTTTCACGAAGTGTAAATGTGAATTTCTCCCGCATGCTCACAAGAGATAGTATAAAAAAGGGGAGGGGAAAGAGCTGGCTACAGCTTGAAGTCAAGCAGGATTTCGGGCTGCAGAGAAAAAGCAGGCAGTCTTCCTGCCCTCTTCCCCACTGTTCCCAACACGGTTTCAGTTTTGCCTGTACTGTGTGAAGAAAGCTCGGGAAGAGCTTTCTGACTCAACCCACTTATCTAATCATGTGTAACTGCTTCTTGTAAATTCACGTGGCTTCCTTAGACAGTCTCAATGAGCAGACCTGCATTTCAGAAAACCCCTAGGTCCTTCTCCGATGGTTTAGAATGTGTTATATTTTTCATTACTGAGACAATGGAGCTATGCGCACAAGCACAGAGAGCTGCCAAGGAGAAATGATGTGCTGTTAATAAGGTCACAGCTACATCTCCCAACAGGCATTGGTGATGCTTCAAAAACAAGAAAAAACCCCAAACCCTTATATGTCTTCTCAGCCTTTTTATCATAAGCCTCAGAGGGATCACAAATTGGGGTGAGAGGGTCACCCCACTGCCGAATGGAAATAGGCAGAAGCTCCATTTATCACCAAAGTACAAAGTACTGCCTGTCACAGCAGGGATGGCAGAGGTATGTGCAGGCTCTGTCCCTGCCAGCCCGGGGTCAGCCGAAAAGCTCAGGTCTCCCCTTAGAGCTGGAGAGATAATCAGGAGATCTTTGGCAGAGTCACAGGCTCAGTACACGCAGACCTCATTCTTTGGGGAGAGATCTTAGCTTTCCTTCCTTCACAGAGACATCTCATGTAACTAAATGCCTTAAGCTGGTATTGATTTATCTCTTCTCATCCTTTTATTGATTGTCTAGAGGAGCGCACGCTTGCTGTGGAAAGGAGGTATAATTCTCATTTTACAGACTGAAAAAAAAGGCAGGAAAAAGGTCAGTGGTGACTAAGGCAAGAGGAGTCTGTCTTTTCACAAATGTAACGCTTGGGGCAGGCTGGGATCTTCCAGTCAGCCCAGTTCACCAGCTCAGCCTGAGAGCATGTCCAAGTGATTCCAAAAATGAGCCCAGTAAGTGTTCAAACTTAGCAGCAGAGATAGTGAAATTATAAACCCCCTGAACTGCACCAACGAGGGCCATATATTCCCCTACCTCAAATGCACCGTATCACAGAGTTGGTTATGACAAAAAATGCTACTTCTGAAACGTGCACTTAAGATTATATTGCAAAGCGTACGGAGTAGCATGGTGAAAGGAAAGACATTTGACAAAAAAGATGAGATGCTGCTGTACTGTCAAAGTAATACTATTTCATACATTCTGTTAGTCTCCCTTTTCAGACTAGGGGGGGGACCTTGAATATTCTAGTGGGTGCTGGATCAGTGATGCAAACAAATTGTTTTAATTAAAACAGAGCATGTTTTTCTTCAGAAATTTCAGGGTTTAACTCTTAGAATGACTGGTTTCTGTCAGTCTTGCGAGGCTTCTGTAAGTTTCCTACTTCATCTTCTTTCTTCCCTACCACCACAGTGGTTATGAGATGGACTCCCTAGCAATAAAATTCACAAGAGAGAAAGAATGGATAACCCTGGATTTTGGCAGTAGCCCTGAGAGAAGCCTGATCAGGAAAGAAACTGGAAGGGCTTGTGAGGAAAGGAAATAGTTTAGTTTGCTACAAACGAATGTACTGTTTCTGCTCGCGTCTTTCCAATACATAATAAGGGTCACTCACATTAAAGAGAGAGCAATAATTACGTTATCCAGTTGTGCTTCCCTAGGGTAACTGCAGAATAATGTGCTCGTTGTCATACAAGAGAGAATGAGGCTTCTTGTTTCTCTACAGATACCATCTTCCTTATCCAAGAGATTTATCATTATTAATTGTCATCTGATTGCATTCGTACTCTTGAAAAACCACATGGGTTTTATCTTTTGACAGATGTGAGGGAGCTTCTCTAAAGCAGCATTTAGAATAACAGGCTTTTAGATCTTCATGGTTTTATTCGCTTCCATTTGAAGCAGAATCTCAGACCTCATAGTACAAAGATGTGTCACAGATTTTCCTGGCTCTATTTTTTAGGCAAGTCAAACTGGAAACTTTTATAGGATTGTGACTCATGTTTTCCCTTTATAATTTACTTTTCTACTTTTTGGCCATTCTGTACTAGCATTGGACTGTCAGAATCCTTCCTAATGGCTGTGTGGTTTAGTCCCTGTGGTTTGCTTCCCACAGTGGAGAAAGAAGACCTACCATTAAGCATCTCACCACCATGGGCTCTTCGTCACACAACCCACATCTCTGCATAGCCGCCTTTTCCAACTTGCAACTCCACTGCTCCTGAGTAACTTCTGCAACATCATGACCTCCCTTTCCTTGGGAGCTTGCAGAAATGTCCCTCTAAAACTCAGACTAATAGATGTCAAAGCTTATTCATAAAAGGCTTCTCCTCACTCTAGGAAATTATCAAGCATGGTACTGACTTGAAGAGCTTGGCTTGTCTTCTGTTGTGTGCTTAAGCAGAATCTCTGGCAAGTTGCACAAATAAATCTAAAGTCAGTGGCTAAAAAAATTGACTATATGCCAACAGGAAGAGCAAGAGCTCGGAGAGTTCCTGATGATCTCACCCTGGAAACACAAACGCAGGCTGTGAGGGATCTCTGACAATTGATACCTAACAGTTTAAAGACAGCCACATGTGAAGCAACATTGTGTTACTTGAAATAATAGTCCACAAGAGTGGTCTTAAAGATTCTTGTAGCAATTTCTTAGCGTGAAGCAAAGGAAGAGTTAATAATAGTAATGACCATGAGGATCTGTGGGAATATTTTTCTTGGCAAAGCCTGTAGAACCAGTTATTTTCCTTATCTGTAAATACTTTCTCAGACTGTATCAAATGAGAAAGTCACAGGCTAGGGTTTTGGGAGGGGATTCAATGACTCAGCAGAAGACTATGTTTGTTCTGCCACAAAGGCCTTTCATTCTGAACTCTCTGAGTGCCAGCTTTGTAAACCAGACAATTACTTCTTTCTAGATCACAAAAACATTGAGTTAATTACACAGGAAACTAGTATCGATGACATGAAATCAATTTACATGTAGTAATCATTCCCTAAACAATTCAGATGTTGTAAGAAGGTAAAAAACTCCTTTTACACCTTGATCTTAAAAATATACTACTGTGTTTAAGCCTTTTTTTTTTAAGGCAATAATCAGGCTTTGCCTCTGACTTTCGTGTCCATCAAAACATTTAACATCCAGTGCCTTCTTACTATGATCCCATTTATGTTATGGCCAGCTAACCAGATTGATCTCCAAAATCAGTAGAGATCAGCACAGTGATGCCTGAGGAGGAACCTCAACTTTAACTGAACTTAACACTTTAGTTTTTAAAAATATCAGAGGTGAACTGCAAGGAAATGGAAATTGAGGGTAGATGGAAAGGACGCATCTTTAGTGCACCACCAACCTTTGACTACAGAAGAATGAGAGTTCTCAGGTATTGACAGGTTTCCTCCAAAAGAGAGGCCTTTGGGTGCTGCTGAGCTTTCAGTCACCCAAGAAATGCCTGTGCCTTCAGAGAGGCAGGAAAGGTGAGCAAAGAATAAAAGGAATCAGAATAAAAAGACCCAGGGCTGGAATGCAGGGATCCAATAAGCCTAGTATTTAGCGTATTTCATTCAAGTTTTACAAAATCAGAAAACTTCTGCTTCTAGCACCCCTAATGAGGGACACCATAACTGCTCCTCACCAAAGGAAATTACTTACCTGCAGGTTCTTGGCGTTATCAGTCTGATAGTACTCTTACCTAAGGTCTCCCTGAAAGACGCTTTCCATCCTCTGTCTGCTCCAAAGAAGTCAGTGTTAAACACCAGGAACAAGTTATTACTGGAGCTCTTAATATTTGGAGGCAGTTCTGAGCCACAGAATTTCCCGAGGAGAGGTGCATGGGTGTCTGAGCCGTCATATACAGCCACGTAATCTTTGTAGCAGGAGGGAGATACTTCAAGCTGGAAGCTGTTGAATCTGTAAAATACACTTGGAGCTTTAGGTATCACGTTTTCATTTCTATTCCTGCATTATGTGTGTTTTTAGTGCTTGAGGAAAGGTCCAAGTAATAGCAATAGCCAAAGCCATACACAGACAAAACATTTCTCTTCAGGAACAAGCAAGCAGAACTATTAACTGCATGGCAAAGCACTGCAGGCAACCAGCCTCAAAGAAATAGTGACCTTGACTCACAAGGCCTCTTGCAAGGCAAACTGTCAGCAGCCTCGGCTTTGTGGGAAGCAGCAGATCTCCCCTGTGCAAACATACCCTTTCTCACTTCTGCAAATTGCTGAGGCTGCAATTTCCTTAGGCACGTGAGGGACATATAAAATGCATGAATGCATGCGCAGAGTGCAGACCAGATGAGTCTTCCACTTAGCTGGGAAATGTTCTCTTAATTCACCATCAGGATATATATGACAGAAGAATGTATGCATTTTTTAATTTCTCAGTGGCAAGATTTTGTGGCAGCCATACCCTTCTTTTAGGCAAGACAGCACACACTCAGAAGTATACTCTTTCTGGGTAAGTATTATTACTTGGGCTGTAAAGTGAATATCTGTTTTCTAAAATAATTATTTTTTTTCTAATATAAACTCACAGGAGTCTCATAACTCCTCAAAGGCTGACAGAATTTAACTAAAAGTATGAGCTGCGTTTTTACAATTTCTTAGTCCTCTTAGTAACCAAAGTGGGAAGTTAAAATTGTGGTGATGTTTTGCACATAACGAGTTATAGAGAAAGATGAAAGGGAGGCTGAGGTTGATAAATGTGGCTTCAGTAACCATTTCACATTTTAGTTCAGCTTTCCCCTTGCAAAAAGAAAGAGAAAATTGTCAATAATTGACGTCTTTACGTGGAATCAGAGACCCCCCTGTCCCCTTGATGACAAGCTGAACTTGGATTACATACTTGAGGGCCACTATTTTGCTGTTTCCAACTGTGATGTAGTACGAGCAGTTCATGTTGTTGTGGTAATCAAGAACCGAATGGGCCGGACTGCTGATAACACCAACAGAACCATTGAAAATGCCACCACAAGCTGTAGGGGAAATAGAAAAAGAGTGATTAGTGTCTGAATACTAGCTTGGTCCTAATTCTCATTTCTTACAGGAGTCTAGCCATAAGGAAAGAAAAGCCCTCGATAAATTAGGAGCAATCTTCGCTGTCGTGCCTAGAACTGTTAAATGTGGAGGTGTCTATCAGGTTGAGCTCTGCAGTGCAAGACTAGTCAGTATCGAAGTAACAGGTTGTTACTAGTCCATACGAAATGGCAATGGCTCATGTTTGTGCAGTAAAAGACAGAGCCTGATTTCAGGTGTGCTGCATTAGGACCCGGGAGCAGCAGGATGGGGCGGGTGCCCCATGCAGGAGCGGGAGTGAGGTGTGTCTGGAGTAGCTCTGCACCCATTCTAGTTTGCCAGGAGAAACCTGGCTGATATGTGGGCAAAGACATTCCCTCGACCAAACCCTGGCCCCATGGAAGCTTCTGAAAGTTTGGCACTGACACAAAAGCAGTCACAATTGTACACAATAGCCCTGCCCCTGACTTTTCTGGAATAACAGCGCCTCATCATCTCTCCGCCTCCCGGCAGGGCTGGGACATTACTGTAGCATTGTTCTGTGCAGAAAGGCAGGGAGAAGTGCCCAGGTGTCACTAACCCTGGGGACTGTTCCTCACCTCGTGCTGGCACTCACCAGCCGTGGGGGGTGGCTGAGTTGGAGGAGGGCATACTTGCTCCCTGGCTGAGGAGCAAGTTAAACTCTGCAGATGTGAACTAAAGACACTGCTTGGCTTCTCAGGGTTTCATACCATGGATGCTGATGAGGCCAGGATGTGGCTAATGTTTGTTCCCAGCTTCAGTGCTCGAGGGAACAAAAACTATTATAAAACTAACTCTAATCTCCATTGTTAGCTTCAGCCTTTATTTTATAATCTTAACTTAGCAAAAAAATGTTTCCCTGCGTCCTGTTGATAAATAGCTCAAAGCCACACGCAGCTTTTCATGTTTTAAAGGACACACCATTGCCCAGGCCACCACCTTAACAAAGGCAGTCCCATACAGGGTGCTGCTGGATACAGAGCCCCCGGCTCCTCAGCCCCGCTCAGGCTGGCGGCCTGGAGCACTGGCAGATAAAGGACAGGAGCTGGGAGGATAAAGAATCAGCATTATTCTACGCTAGGAGGGGGAAGCCTTTTTAATTTTTTTTTCAGCAAACAATACAACTAGAGGGAAGAGGAATGTTAATTGCTAGAATCTGCTTTGTATACAACAATAAGCTAATAAGGCTGCAGTCATCTTTCTCAAATGTCAGAAGTCACAAGTCAGATAGCAGCAACTGACTTGAGTGAGTTATGAAGGTCTTTTCTATGAGTAACTGCACATTGTCATTTCTCAGTGCCATTCCCTCTGTCTTATCTGTATCAGGCCATTCATTTTATAGAAAGAATTTAGCCTTATGCTTTTTCCTGTGGCAAATACCAAAGCTAAGAACTCAGGCTTTTCTCTGCAGTTAGAAAATGATGCTTTCAAAAATCAAAGTATTGTCTCTACCAGTTAAACTTCGAAAATATTAAAATTGGCTTTGAAAAGAAAATTAATCTTTTGGGATATTTATATTTGCGCAGATGTAAATTCTAAACTCAGTTGGGAACTTCTTTTTCTAATACATATTTTCTTTCCAAAAGAGATCTCATGTGAATGACAGAAAGTTTTGGTGAAAATATTTATTAAAAAATAAAATATATCTACATCCTGATTTTTATTTACATTAATATCTGCCACTGCAAGAGAGTCATCAAATGGAGGCATATAGCTGTGTCCATTTTAAGATCCTGTTCTGGTTCCCATGTTGTATAATGTAGTTTTAGTATAACTGAGAATCAGACCATTCTGCTGTATGTGATAAAAACTTTTAAATTAACTCAGTTAACTTTTAAATTAACTCAGATATTTCTCCTTAAACATTGTACAAAACAAAGCAAAACAAAACAAAAAAACCCTGCCAAAATGGGTTGAATTTCTTTTCTACAGCAAAGGAGAAGTGTTTCAGTTCCTGACTTGGTGCCATGTAGTGTCGTGAAATGAGAATTGTGATACCACGTCAGTCAGCGACAACACGCACCAAACAGTCCCATGTCCTGGACCTGAGGGCTCTTTTGGGCAAGTGCAGAGGGAATGTGAACCACCTACATCCATCTAAGGTATTCCCAAAATGAGGTGCATTTCCTGCACTGAACCATTATCCAGCCAGAATATTTCCACCAACTAAAGCATAGGACAGTGACTACTCACCAATTGTTCTGTATCTTGCCTTGAATCCAAAGGCTGTAATGTGGGAGTCGGTGTAGAAGTTGAGCAGCATAGGTCCAAAGACACTGACTGGGGCAGGGAGCTCATTACCACAGAGCGTGATGAGAGGATGTGGGGTAACCCTGGTCCCACTGAAGATGCTTACTCCATCATAGAGACAAATTCTGCTCAAGAGTGCTGGGGCTGCACGGACATATAATGCAGAAATGTTAGCAGCATATTTTGCATGTGATTTACTGAACTGCAAGTATATAGACCTCACACAGGATAAGAATTAATTTTTATATTACTTTCCATTCCAGGATCTTGGGATCTCATTCGCTTGCTGAGGAAACAAATGTAAATTTTTAACATGCAGAAAAACTGAGGCAGAAAAAGTATGTAGGACATATATACCTTGTATATAAGATATCAGACCAGTCTCATTCAACACATCCTATCATCTTGAACAGGCTCCAGGCCCCTTGAGTTCATGGGAGTTCCTAGTTGAGTGAAGACCATCTATGAGGAGATGAGGGGACCTAACAAAAACATGGATCTCCTCTGCAGATCAAAGCAATGCACCTTTTGCTACAGGCAAACAACTACCTGGTATTTCTTTCCCCTAATGTGGAAGCCAGCACGCAGTGCAGGAAATTTTAAATCATTAAGAGTAAGAATTTGGGAAAACAAAAAAATAGGCCATACACTTGTTTCAGAGCTGACTTCTTTCTCTCTGAATTCCCTCAAACTTTGGATTACCTAAACCCGGATTCTTCAGCTTGACTCAGATGACAAAAAAATGTAAATTTAATCTTGCAGTTTGCCAGTGAAATGCTGTAACTGTGGCGGTCAGTGGAGATTTGGAGATGAATGAGCAAAAGTAAAAAACCCGATGATTCTCAAGAACAATCTGCTTTAGGGGGGAAATCAGTGCAGATATTAGGGTGAGTGAAAAGCTGCCCATTCAGAAGCACTAAGAAACACAGACATGGGGAATGTAGCATTCTACTATTTTTTTCCCATTGGTTTTTAGTTTCTCATTTGCAGTTAGGTTTCTGGAGGAATGAGCCATCCTCTCCGACTCCCTGCCCTACCTTCCTGATTTTCTAGCCACCTCACCATTTGCAACCAGATTCTACTGAGACGAGAGGTCTCAAATGTATTAAGTTCACATAAGTTTCATGAAGGTCAGTAGCTGAGTTAAAGTGCCAGAGGAATGTCCCCAAAGGACAAGCTGTGCTTTCAGTGTAAAGGTTGTGAGTTCGGGCAGAAACCTGCAGAGCACCAGCCGCCAGCACCGTGGGAGCTCAGAGCCACGTCACCACCTCAGTGCCCAGCTGGGAGCCATAAGCATGGGGAGAAGTTGGTGGTACCACCAAGGGATGTATGGTGGGAGCTGGAAAGGTTTGGTACCATGTGGGAGCAAGAAGGGAGCGACATGGGTTATGCAAGAATGCTGGATTAATGCTGTCAGTGAAAAACACAGCACACATCTACTGAACAATGATCTTATATAGCTTATGCTTATAGAACAACTTGATATTCTCTTTGTCTTTTTCTTCATCATTTACAAGCATAATGGAAGCTGGGGTGTCACATGTTTATTGATGTTATCATGTTTAGCGATCTGTTATCAACAATGGGAAGTTACTTAAACTGCAAAGGATTAATAAGGAATTATCTAAATTTAACAGGAGAAACGCTGAGCCTGCGGTTGCAGCTGAGTGATTCCTGCAGATTGTCCAGTCAAAACAAGCTGCTTCCTAGTGTTGTAGGAAACAGGATGGCTCGTAGTGAACAGGACGACAAATAGCAATGGAGTGATAATTCTGTTTCACAAGGAACAACAGAGTGATCCCAGCAGTCAGTTATATTTTAGATCCTCTCCAGAGTTTTAGTTTAAAAATTCCTTCTCTCTCAATGAAGACAATGTATTCTAATATGCTTTGTAAGTATGCCAATAGGGAAATATGGTGTTTGTCTGACTCTTATTAGAGTAACTAAAGTTAAATCAATCAGCCACATCAGATAGCTGATTACACTGTTAATTAAACAATTAATTAAAAATATTCGTGTCCTACCCTATTATAAGAATACTTGATAATGTGATACAATTAAAAAAACATAATCAATTTTAAAATACAAAGAAAAGAAAAAAAATGAAATGGAGACAAGTGCAATTTCAGAATGGAAAAGATGTGAGAAAGCAACTCAGGTCCTTTTCTGAAAAGACTTTGGAGAAAGGCATGAAATGAAATGGATTTCTTGGCAAAGCAAATTTCCACAATACCCACCACAAATTGTTTCAAACTGCTGCACTGGAAAGAATAAGATGGTTGACGTAGGATTGTGAGCAAAAGGCTTAATTTCTAGCTTTGAATCCTCATTGTTTGGGCCAATATCATTTATGACCCACAAATTCTGGCAGGAGTGGTGATTGTTTGATCTCTATCCTGTAACTTATTCTCTTGTTTACACTTTTCCTTAATTTCTCACCATACTAAAATGCATTATTCTGTAAATAATCTGCATCTTCAGCTTCCTCTCTTCTATCTCTTCATGTCATACTTCCAGCCTCTACACATACTCAGCACATCATCAGCAATTCTTCTCTGTGGTTTATTTCCTCTAATTCTATCAACTTAGATCTTTTCTAGACCAATTTCTGTCCCTTGAACTACAATGGAACAGCTTTCATGAGTCTCCAGAGATCTTTTCTTAGCCAGATGTCAGACCCACATCCTCTTTGAGCTGACAGGCACTTTCCACATAGCTTGCACTGTTTTTCTTCATAAAACCGTGTCTACTAAGAGCATTTGCTCATCCTTCTGGTATTACTGTATACTGTCTTCCAATTCACCCATGAGGATTCAATGAGACATCTCCTCTCCTATCTTTCTCTCTTTATCTCCACATTAGCTCTGTATAATCTCATTTGCAAGGACAGATGCAACTACTATCTCTATGCTGATGACCCCATAACTCTCCTTCCCTCCTCCAGGCCTCTTTCTGTTCAGACTAAAATCTTATTTTGTCTCTCAACAAAACCATTCAATAAGAGAGCTTTTTTCCCTGCCCCAGGTCTTCCCTTGCATCTTCTTTCTTTACAGACTCATCATTTTGTCTGCCCTCATTAGGTCCACGTGATCTCGATCCATATGATGTGGATCTCTCTGGGTCTTCACATCCAGGCTAGATGTAAATATTGCCAAGTGTTTCCAGTTATTATCTTTAAGATAAACTCTTCATAACCTTCCACATGGCTACGACCGTCACCCAGGAAATAGTGATTTTTCCAACATGGATACTGTACCATTCGTTCCTCTAGCCTTGACAATATTTCTTCCAAATACTGCTGGAGAATTCAATTATTTGGCCTGACATTATGAAAATTTGCTTTCAAGGCCTTTTGTTATCTATCTGCACTCTATTTATCATCTCTTGGTACAGCTCAACATTGACTCCTGCCTTCAAAGTTCACATGATAAGAGCTTCAGTTGTCCTTACATTACATTTTGAAATATGCCTTTGTGTTTTCTCCTTTCCATTTACCAGAAATTTCTGCCCACTCTCATTATTCTCCATAAAATCATTTATTTGATATGGTGCCTGCACAAAAACCTTGACCAAATTTGGGCCCCTAGCTATCTGATCACTACAGTGACCTCTTTGGCCCCTAACTGATTACAACAATGTCCTCTTTCCATCTCTCAGTCTATAGTCATAGGTTCTGTTTCATTTTGTATTGAGGCAGAACCTGTCTTTTTGTTTAAAGTTTGTAAAACTTGCAGAAATGAGGTGTTGGTTCACAACTGTAGTTTCTGGTATAAATGTTAATACAATTAGTAATTACTAATGTTATTACGCAGATATATACTCTTGTCCAATATATTAACCAGCTCCATAGCACAAGATACTATTTTGAAAGCAAGGAATTACAAGTCTTTCATATATATATCTTCTTTCAAAATAATCTATTGCAAAACTTGTCTATTTTCTGAATTGCCTAGTAACAACTGAGAAAGCAGATAGAGAAGACTCCAAAATGAAGCTGTGACCTTGTCCCAGATTGCAAAATTACAGTTGCATGTTTAAAAAAATAAAAAAAAAAAGGAGAAATAAAAAAGTTATTAAAACACTTTACAGGTCGACACGGTATCAACGCAATGCGGTTGTTTTGTATGGACAGAGTATAAATACTACAGAATTCTAAAAGCAGATATTGCAGGAGACCCATATCCATTTCCTGTAATTTTCCATGATTTCAAACTCAGATTTTATTGCATGTTATACTCATGCTTGAAGAGTATTACAGCCATTTAACAATACACTACCATAGCTTTCCTAGAGGTGTGTTTGCAGCAATGTTCATCTGAATAAAGCTTATGAACAAAAGATGGATGTGGTTGATTAATTACTTCTTAGATAATAAGTCTAATAAGATAGATAAGGGTTTTTTTACAAATTATATTATGTAAAAAAACCCTTATCTATCTTATGGAAGATGACATTTATCACTGTGGCAGAAGTGAGGCTGAGAAAACAAACTCACCCCCATTTGTTTGGTTCTTTATAAAATAACCAAACACAACAATGCAGGTGGTGCTACAAGAAGCAAGTGGCAACCTATGCAACTTCATGAAATAGGCAAATCAAAAGAGAGGTTCTGTAACCATATTCAGTTTGGCACAGGAAGAGATATTCTTCAGGCTGCAAGGAAATCACAGACACTAAGCCAAACTCCATTCACAGGGTTAAACACGCCTATGTTTTGCTGCCTAAATCTTAAGTATCTTGCGTAAGCTATTGTCTATGGCTTCCTGTAATAGTCAATGTGTACAAAAAGTGAGGGAGCCCTTCAGAAGGCAATTCCTTCAACCTGTACAACACATTTGGTTTTGAGTTTAAAGCACTTTTTCACTTCATTACAGTACGAGGTAAATCTAGATGATAATCTAAATTAGATGTCTATTTTCGGGGGCTCAAAGTCAGATAAAAATTTATCCGGGAAGCAGCCAATTTAGATTAAATTTTGATCACAAAATCAACAAATGCAGTTTCCTCCAGTTCTCTCTTGCTCTGTTCCTTGCTATATTTAGTGCTTAATACATATTTAATATTTAATACATGCATGTCATGTTCATTTGGTTCCAGATGCTGACATTGTATCACTGCTGTGGGTTAACTGCCTCATTTGGAGTCGTTCTTTATAATCAGAACAGGCATCTCATGATAATTGCAAACATAACTACGCTACAGCAGAAATCTTTGACTTACCCATGAAGTCATTCAATTTTGTAGCAATGTGTTAGTGCACTATAGCCAATTACCTACTGCCTTCTAATTTTCTGTAAAAGATATCTCAACCAGTTAGTCAATGAGAGATGTATGCCTTACAAGCATTATTTTAGATACCTCATTTCATTACTAAACAACCATGAAAAAATCAATTGGATTTCTTTTGAAAGGTCGAATAGGTAGTAAATTGTATTAGTTGAACATGGAGCTAGAACATCTGTACTAGTAGGGTTAAAATTTTAAAGGACACGCTCAGCAACAATGTAAGCAGGTGCAATGCTTCTCTGCATATGGAATAGCTAGAAATGGTTTTAACAGACGCTGCCAAATATTGTCCTGCCTTTGCAAAATAACTAAGGGAGTTCATGCTGGAAACTCTTAGGCACATGTGCTAAACATACTCAGTGGGACTGCTGAGTAAGTTTTCACTTCTGCATGGTAGTTTGCAAGACGGTGTTTTCAATCTTCTTTACAATTTAAACCCAGGCAATTTCTCTTTGCCACAGGGTTATATTTTAAGATTTTGTGAAAAATATTAATAATCAACTACCGGAGAGTGTCACACTTCCTCTTTTATAAGCGGATGTCCTTTAGCTCATATCCACAGTTCTTTTCTTTCATGTGACTAAGGACTTTTAGTTTGTGTAGCCTAAGGAAGCTTATAACAATAAAGAAGCAAATTGCCCTGCAAGAAGTAAAATATTTTTTGTATTTATTTAGGTCTGCATTTATTATTATTATGTCTGTATCACTTACCTCTTTGCTTTAACCTTCTTGATAATAAAAGCTTGAATCCATTTATAAATTAACTGGGTGCACAGACAGAATACAGATTAGTAATGTACTCACAGATGTGTCAAAATTGGTATCATCTGATTCAGCCTAATGTTTAGTGTGTCTGCTGAATAATAATGTCTTCTTCATTAAGAAATTATGTAATTTTTGTGGTTTACATTTCATTTAAAAAAATAATTCTTAAAGTAGCAGTTTGTATCAGGGGATAAAAAAGTATTTCAGATAAAATAATAGTCAAATCAAATCTTTGTCTCAGACCTAAATTAAGTTTTGACCAGAATACTTTTGAATTCAAAACCGTTTGAAAACTTAAAAAGAAAATAGAACAAGCCTACTTTCTGACTTTACTGTTTGGTCTGAAGAAAAATTGAAATTACGCACCCCAGCTTAGTAACAAATTATTCAAAAATCTCTTTGTCCGTGTGACTTCAAGGGAACCAAATTAAGATGGCCTTAAAATATGTGTGGCATCCGACTTGGCCATCCTAGTATTTTGGACACACTGATTCCTCTGTGTTACCGTGACACCTCCACCCATAAAAATTTGATCTTATCAAAGTCAGGAAAGTTTTACCATTCACACCAATGAGACCAGGATATTATACCTGTTATTTCTTGGCTAAATGCACCAAGTTTAAAATCTCAAGAGGGACTTTCGTTCATGGGTATATACAGGGCAACAGCTTTTATAGGTTTTCAGTTACTGTAGTTTTTCACCTAGTTTCACATTTATATGTTCGTACATATAAATCCATTTTATCAGTTAAGGAAACAGAAGCACTGAAAAGCAAAACAGCTGGCCTAAGATCAAAAAGTTTATAAGACTCAGTGGCAAAAAAAAAAAAGGCAGGAACAAAGATCCAAGTTGGCCACAGTCACTGTTATACTCCAACCGCCTGGGAAATGCCCAACTTCATTGCTGCAAGATATTAAACAGGTAGGATCTGTCTTCACTCTTCCGGAAGCCTTTGGTGATGCGAAACCGAACCCTTGAAACTACCTCTGTAAATATTTGTTTGTAACTGATTTTCAGAATGGACCAGCAAATTAAACTATCGGCCATTTTCCATGATAGATGACTTGTATGTTTTCAAGTAAGAAGTTACACTTCATTGTACATATTGAAATTATGATGAACCAGTTACCTTCCAAGTGGAATGTCTCAAACTCTAGGATAACCAGTGACTGTGGTCCCCCATCTATGATATAACTGCAGTTCAAGTTGTTATCATACTGACTAGGGTATTTAGGAGAGACGATATGACCTGCAGGGCTGGTGAAATTTACTCCGCATCCTGCAAACATAAATAAATAAGACACATAATAAATACATAAAACATAAAATAAAAACATAAAAAACCATAAATGAATAATACAGGTGATAACATCATTCCAGTTTTGCAGGGAGAAACCCAATAATGTACACAAGGACCTCATCTCTCCTTAAGAGGCTGGTCAAAAAAAAAGGGAGTAGTATATATCATGATGGCAAAAGCAGGTCTTATACACACACAGAGCAGTGTTTTTGGGAAATGCAGGGCCTTCTCACCTACAGTCTCACACAGTATCTTGGAATGTCTTTGATAAAACCAGGCCATAGCCCCTCAGCCCACTGACCAGAACGGCCGTTCTTATGGCTTTGGAGCCTGAACATTTCAAAATCCCTTAGTACATGCAAATGTAGCTGAATTGGATGGGGGGTTATTGGGGCACGTCAGCAATTTAGCCTCATTTGAAAATCCCTGTGTTAGCCCAAGCGGTACCATTCTTGCTTCATGTCTGACAGCCAGGAGGATGCAGTCTGCTGCAGGGCCATCTCTGGGTTGCTTTGCTATACACAGAGGCAGGAGAGGTTTGCCACTCGGAACTTCTCAAGCTCACAGAACTGTTCATTTTCAGGGAGCTCCTTCTGTTCCTAATGACTTGTATGGCTTTGGGGTTTCTCTTTATTTTAAGATAAAGGCTTAAAAGAGGGCAGTGCACAGTAAAGTGCCGGTATAAGATTAGGAACAGGCATAAGAAGCCTGTGATTGTCTCCACTAAAATGTTAGTTGTTCCTGACAACACTAGTGCAAATATTATAAAAACAAAAGCAGTTCCAGTTCAGAATTCTGTATACTTCAATAGCGTCTTCCTCTAAGCACTTAATCTCTCACTGTTTTAATCTGAATCCAGTGAAGGGAAAGTAGTTTCCTTTCCTTTGGTACCATCCTACAAAAAAACCCAAACAACTGACAGCAATTGAGCACGACCTCCTACACTTCTGGTGGGTTTGACTGTCAGAAAGCGCACATGCCATGGTTAAAGAAATGGAGAGGCCCACCCAAGAAATGACACCTGAGTTACAGGAAATACAAATACAACAAAGCAAAGCAAAGGCCAGAGCAGGTGGTGAGAAGTCATTTCTTCTCCTGAGAGCAGTTTATGTGAAGGGCATGGGCTACACCATATGCAGGAGAAATTACCGCAGTTTCAGCATGTGACTTGAAAAGAAGAATAGAGATAAAAATTCTAAAGGAAGAGCAGATAACTTTTCCTTTTTAAGAAGATTACAACTTTGGCTTCCATGCAGTTTAACTACAGAGAAACAAATTCTTAAAATTTAAAGCCTATTCATTTATTTTCATCACACTGAAAAGGCAAAGGTGGCTAAGAATAACTACAAACTTATAGCTGCATGGAGGATCTTTGGCAAGTCCAACTCTGGAGCACACAGTAGCTCCATTGAGTTCAGTAAGGTAACTCTTGGTTTCAAAAGCCAGGCAGAGGCTTCAATGCCTTGTTGGACGGAGGTCTGAATTGCTACACACAGATCAAACTAATCCAAAATGGACTAATAAAGCAGCCAGCTGGCTTTAATATTACTTACTGCTTATAAAAGATGCAGAGAAACCTGGCCCAGGAGCATCCTGAGACTGAAATACTGTAGTTATCACATTGTTTGGAGCAACAACAGGATCAGGAGCTGAACTTCCACATCCTGTGGTTAACAAAGCTGCTGCTTCTTCATCATTTCCTCTCCACACCTGAGAAGCCCAGATTGGAAATTGTTTAGTACTTTCGAAGCCCATGTAGTTTGTGGGAACCCACCAGGAACTGCACGTGCAATTGTTCTTTCCAAAGACTTAGGGTAGGATTCATCTCACACCAAATATTAGAGATCTAAATTGGAGCTAATCACTCTTCATTCACTCTCCAGTTAGTGGAGACAAAAAGACTTCTCCAAGGAGTGAATCACAGTGAATAACTTAGGTTGCCAAGGACCTCGGAAGGGCATCTGGAGGTCATTTGCTCAAATCCCTGCTGATAGCAGGGCCAATATAGATCACGTCCAGGGAATCAGAGAAAAACATTTTATGCACATCATTACCTACCTCCATTTTGTCTCTGCTAAATTATCTCCATACACCCTATGAATATGAGTATCTGTGTATACAATGAATTATTAAATGCAATCCTTCTATTATTCATAAGTCGATAAAAAACAACTCTGTCACGCTAGGGTAATAAAGAGGCATCAAACTGGATGATCTGGATCCTTAATATCTAGTCTTGCTAATCAAAACTTATTCCCATTTTTGTTATGTTGCATTCACTTGTTCAATGACAAGTATCAAATCATGTAGAGAGTCAACAAAAGAATACAATCCACAAAAATATAATAAAGAAAAATACACATTTTTTTAATATTACTTCAACTGTACTAATAGCAAATTTAAGTTCAAACAAACCATGCATTCAAGAAACACATGCAGGTTTAGGTAGGTATTTAAGTGAAGCCCTCTTCAGGTAATTACTTAAACATGTACTTGAGGCTCACAGTTTAAGCACTGAATTTCAACACACATTTAAAATGAAACACAGGCATAAATGTTTGATGTTTCTGAGTGTTTAAATAATTTCCTGAATCAGGATGTTTATTGCCAAGGATTTAAAACATCTGCTTTAAGAAAAAAGAAACAGTTATTTACTCTAATAACAAATTTATTTTTTGTCAATGTGAAAAAAAATTTTACTGGCATTTTATGCCAAAAATATATTAAAAATAAATAATACTTGATTTTTAAAATAATGCGTTTGAAAGAAGTCTAGAGGAACTAGAACAGCCACATGAAATTGTGATTGCTCTAAGCAACCATCCTAGAAAGGGTTAGCCAAGGGTTAGTCTGTAAGTGTAGGCATATGAATCACCTCATTCATCTGGCCAGGTGTTTGAGGCCATGGATGCTCAAAGGATTAATATAAACAGCCTATGGCCTGGCCAAGATCTTGCAAAGTCACTATTGATTTTGGATTCCTCTTTTTTGGCTGCTCAGCTTGGAATGAATGGAAGAAACTTACACCTGTTCCACACTTTTTCATATCCAGGCACCTTCATACATCTCAAACTGGACATTTAGAAATGGAGGTGGACATCAACAAAAATTTCAGATTTTCCTCTATGGAGAAAATCTCCAATTGACATAGTTTTGACCATGTCATTCAGGACAGTTTAGAAATTCGAAATTAAAGCACCTTTACTGGGTGGCATTAAGACTTTCACATTAGTGAAATGTATCATAACATATTACATCAATTAATCAGTGGAGCAGGCTATGAAAAGACAAATCTCATAGTATTTTTTTCCATAGACTTAAAAAATGAGTGCAACTGTGGTTTGTAAGTTAGTAAGTATAGATCAGATGTACAGCTGCTCAAGTCTTCCTACATGTTGTCAAATTATGTTTGCCCTTTATTTCAAGTGGGAGTTGTACTGCTCTGGAGAAAATGAGCACAAAACCACTGAACATATGCCAAATGCCTGAGAAATTCACTGAAAAATTCAAAGCATGTCCACTCCATTCTATTGCTTTGAAAACAAGTGGCTCTTGAAAACCTATGAAAGATAAGAACGCTATCTTTGTTTTTCGAGATGAAAAAAAAGAAGGATTAGTGTAACTTGGACAGCTTATACACTTAAAAAGAATCTTTGTAGAATTACAGTGCTACATTCCTGTTTTTTTAGTCACTGGAGTAATTTAAAAGGTCTTTTCATTACACTATATTTTCTCATTATTTCCTGGTTATGAAGTCATATGTACTTTTTTCATATTTTTCATTTTTGTGGCAGCATGTAGGGTGATGGGACCCTGCTGGAGGTGGAACCTCAAGAACTGATAAAAAAATAAAAATATATACAAGCCAGTTCTCAAGGCATAAAGAAAACTGACTGACTACAAGGACTTCAGTTTACATTTCCTGCATTTTGTGCCTTGACAATCCTAAACGGGACAATTGCAAAACAGGATTCTGCAATCATGAGCTCTTAAAGCACTGCTCTGCTGATCTAATGCCAACAATTATTTTACCTTTACATAACTGCTCTGGCAGCTTCCATTGCTATCTGGAATCTGGAAGTTACTGTGGAAGTTCATCTCCAAGTGTTTACTTTCATGCGTAATGATGGTCCATGTGCATCTGGTGTTCACGGGAAAGTTTTGAGGCCAATGAGGAGACTTGATCATACCATTATCTGAATGAATGATTCCACCACATCCTGGAAATAATAGCAACAGGTGGAGAAATGTTCAAATATTTCCTGTTGGTGTCAGCTTTGAATGGCTGCTTGCTTCTGTGGCTGCAAGAGTGAGAGAAGAAAGCCCCGACACCCATTCAAACTTCATTTACCCCTCTTTTAATTGATTTTCCTTCTCCCGCCCCTGCAGCAGGGAGGTAGTTACACTCTAGAGAGGGTCTCTCTTTGTACTTCACTTTCTCTTCTTCATAAGCTCCTTCTCCTTGCCAGTTCATACTCTTTTGCTCTGGTCCATCTATATACTCCTGACAATTAGAAGTGAGTATTGCTTAGAGAGAGAGTAAGGGTCAGAAATACATTAATAAGGAGCTTCTCTATAGACTGTGAAGGTTCCTTCCCACACCCCACAGCATGCATGTCATGACAGACAGCCATTCAGAAAAGCACCCTAGGGAAAAAAACCACAATCTACTGCTAATCCCTTTTTTCCTCACTCTGCAACATGCAAATATTGCAGTTCCACATGTGACTCTACTCAAGCTACATCTGTTTATCCAGGGCAAAATGGTGACTTCTCCTCCGGCCCAGGCAGCCCTATGGATCTCAGTGGGATTATGGGGAGGGCTGAAAAACATGCCTTCAAAAATTGTTAACAGATTCATTTATAAGCGGGAATAGCTGGTCATGGCTCTGTGGCAGCTCATGTTCTTATACATAGTAAGTTTAGTTAATTTGAAACATACTTGCAAATACCATGCCAAGAATAATTTACTAGGGCTATGCGTACAGTACAAGCAACCCATTATAATTTCAGAGATGATGCAGTAAAAGGAAGAATAAAGAGAAAAAAAAGGTTTATAACATTCTGCTTTTTTTCCTCTTGATTAAAAAAATGTACATTGGCTTTAAAAGGAAGATTTTCTTTTCCATTCTTCTATGTTAGAAATGGCAATTGTGTTTAGAATGATATGAGGCCAAGTTTTGCTCACACATACAGAATGTAAACCCAGAGATTCTCAGTGGACAAATGAGAAGAAAGCTGAGGAAAGGAAACCAGGTATATAAAAAAGAAATTTCTGTCACAGAGAGAATACTGACTATGCACATTGCATGTGCATGCTAATGTCTACTACATCATTGAGGAGCGGCCTTCCTTGCACGTGAAATCCCAGTGAAAACAGGGAACAGTGTCAAAATCCTGCTTAAGTGACAGTTCATACAAGCACAGACTATTGATATGTTTAAGAAGACACTCCATCAACTGAGTGTGTGAATATTGCTAGATCATTAATTGATGCAGGTTTGCAGCTGGAGGTGACACAAGAGAACATGTTGCCAGCTCTGTACTGAGGTATGAAGGCACAATG
>VYZM01010814.1:382701-394277 GCA_013398915.1 Dromas ardeola | reverse complement strand
TTTTCCTTTTAAATGCTTTAGTCTATATTTCGTGATGCAGTGTCCCAGGAAATATGGATTTGGTTTTGGAGAATCATCTTCTAGAGTACAAAAGGGGGCTATGAAGTGGGTATGCAGCCCAGAGGCTATGAATAATTGAAGCATTCTTTTCTCCGTTCCTGCTGTCCCTGGAGAAATTTCAGAAGCAGGAAGAGGATGGGCTGTGGACCAAATAAATCGTTTTGATGACTCCAGCTTCTCCTGACTGCCATCTTTCAAGGGAGATGAAGTGAAATTTGTACTGTTCCTTGTAAAGAGAGAGTCAGGTGTGTATTCCAACCACCAAAACAATTTATCACCTCAAGATACCTATCCATTTTTTCATTTTCTCCCCTGAAAGAAAGGGGCCAAATCCATTGCTCTGGCAGTGAAATCCCATTCTTGGTCTAGGAGGCACCGTGGAAGGCACGCATGAACACTCTCTCAAATGTTCAGATCCTCCAACAATCACTCTCTGCAAATATATACGAACCAGATTTGACACAAACACAATTGCGCAACTGGAATCTTGATAGGCGTAATCCATTCTCCTGCTGAACATACAAACCTATTCGTAACTCTAGGTAGTCATACTGGCAGTCCTGGTGATGTTCCAAGTGGAAATCCTCAAAAGAGATATATATGGATGAATTATAGTGGGAGGGGTTTTCAGTGCTCCATTCACAGTTCAGGTTACTTGTGTAATTTTTGACACCGTCATAGCCAGGAGAAGAGAAATTCCCACCTCCATATCCCATCAGGGTTCCACCACAGACTGCAGAAACAAAATATAATTTCTTTAAAAATAGTAATAATTCTTGTATGAAGAGAAATCTTGCCCATGTTTATTCTGATATGCACGTCAGCAAGCATATATACTGATTAGATCAAAACCTTTTCCATCTTCTTCTTTTTTCAAAATTTACTGTGTACAAGGGAATTCTTGCCTAGTGTCCTGGAATTTATTGGCAAGCCTTTAAAAACACATGTGTAAAGCAAAGAAACAACAATTTTTCACAATATCAAATGAAATATTTCAGCAGCACCATCAATACAAGCATTATTTAACATTTTGATAAAATCCCACTGCAGCTCCAGTTCAGTGTTGCTCAGCCCTACCTATTACCTAATTCGAGACTCAAGAGAAGATTTTTCTGGAACATACTCTCAAGACCAGTATGTATATACTACAGTAGGATGCTTGGGGCGGGGGGGAGGAGTTGGAAAATCAAAAGACTCAAGGCTGTAGTAGTAATAAGGCTTTGCCAGCTGCCTCCTCTCAGGAGGCTGAGCTTGCAAAAGTAGGTTAGCTGTACTCTTTCACAAGCTGCAATAAATTAATTATGCCCCTGAGTAATAAGAAAGCACTTGAATTATTCAAGTTGTCTATGGCACTATGCTTTTCGGATTTTTCATGGAATAAGGCCACTTCAGACCATCTCTTACTTAAGACTAAGTACAAAACCATAAATCAGTAGTGAGAATAAGGACTGTGATCCATAAGAGAGGTTGTTCTTTCCATATGCAGTTTGACATAACAGGCACATGAAGTCCATAACTCCCAGAGATTCCCCATTTCTTCAAGTCCTTGTGACTAATTAAAGGTATGTATCTACTCCCATCCAGAGACGTAAGAGAGAAAAAAAACGTATCAGAGACTTGTTTTCTGTTTAGGTCATTTTTTTGACATGTACCAGTACTTCAGCTATGAAATGACTCACCAAAGTTCAGTCACTTAATTCAAAAACACACTCTACCTGCATCTTCACTAGATGTGTATGAGACACTGAAGCCTCTGGTTGCACGGGACATATCTGTCACCAAAATGACTTTCATTGTGTTTCCAGAGGATTTCACCTCAGTGCCTGGATTTACCTCACCACACAGCTTGGCCAGCCGGGGAGAGTTCTGTGTGAGGCCATTGTAAACCTGTTGGGTCAAAATAAACTCTTATGAGATCANNAACTCTTATGAGATCAAAATACAGTCTTGCAAGCATCTCCTGTATGATTAACAGTGCTTCACATATTTAATACAAGGTTCACTGATCTTCCTCACATCAGCTTAGTTCTCAAATCTACTCAGAAACTTGGAACAAATTTCCATTGCCTTGAGTGGATGAGGCTCTGAAGTAAAACATCAAAAATACCTTGCTTATTTTGGCGAAACACAAACATATTCCCTCTCTCTCTTTAAAAAAGCCAACCAAACCACAAACCAAACAGAAATTGAAATAGGTTTATTGGGAAAAATACTGTATTTTAGCTCAATATTTATATCTTGAATCACTTGATAATGCCGGGTACTGTTTGTATTCACTCCATTTCAAATTATTATCTTTGTATTCTTGTTAAGGCCAATATCAGCTTTACCAAAATGTCCTCCAACATATTAAGTGCTGGTGGGCATTTTTAATTAATTCAAACATTTCACTTTTTGATGATCCAGATGTATTTTGATCAGTTTCTTTCATACAGCCTTTAGCCTAGGAGTTAATTCCTCCTTTCCAGTACCATCTCAGCAGTGCAAGTGAGGCAGACATGATGTCTCCCGCTGAGATTTGGAATATGTTAGAGTGCTGAAGGCACAAAAGCTGGCAGAACTGATCTTCCTTTAAGAGATCATTACTTCATTAATCAATAAAAAGCTAGCTCCCCATGGTCTGTCTAAAGCATCTGTGAAGGAAAACAGGAGAACATCATTTACAAATCACAAGAGAGAGCTACTTCCCCCTCACACTTGTGCGTGGGCTAGCTTCTGATCACACGAAAGCTAATTCCTGTGTTTGCACTGCTAATCTGAACAAGTGGAAAACTAAACTAGATCTCCTATTCCTGCAATTTCATAGAGGAATCATGTTTTTGAGACATTTGTACGTTGGACCAGGTCCAGTTCTGTGTGCCAAGTTTGATTTTATTTTATTTTTTGTACTAAATAACCAAAAATCTAAAATAACCATGACAAAATAACCAAAATCTATCTTTTTGGACATGGGGTGGTGATAAAGAGGTAGAATTTCCTGGGGTTCCCCTATCTTTTTTCAGAATATGCAAGGTCCAGCAAAGTAGTAGCCATTTGTTGCAATCTCTGGCTTTTTATCTTTCTTTTTATTATTTTTCCAATTGACAACAGTAAGTAACAACAGCAGTAACAATTTCCAAAGTCAAAAGAGACCTGGCACTGTCTGCTGGACTTTGTGTACACAGAGAAGAGACATTGAAAGCTTTCAAAAACCCCGAAGCTTTTTTCCATAATTGATAAAGAGCCAATTCCAATGATTTCTTCAAGTCCTCCCCTCTGCCTAGACCATAAATCCGAAAATTTCCATACTGTAAAACAAGCAGATGAGTTTAGACACCCTACAGAGCTAACTTTCTCTCATTTATCTGTTTTCCCCAGATTAAATTATGATTTGTCTTAAAACCAGATGTAGACCTATAAATTACATTTGAGCTCTATTACGTCCATTAATGCTCCATAAAGGGATTAGGAAGAGCATTTTCTGCCTTCACACCCAATACTCACAGCCACATAATCTGACAAGCAACTCCAGTGTTCTTCAGTTTTCATATCATTAAAGGTTAGAGTCACACGTCGGCCTTCTTCCACTGTGATCCTCCATTCGCACACTCGATTATGTGGGTACAGGTTGGGATAGTTGGGTGAAGTAAATGTTCCAACAGGGGCAGTAAAATCCCCACCACATTCTGAAATACCCAGATATTGGGATACTTCTTAGAATAAAGCATTGCTTACAGACTTATAGCAAAACAACTTTAATAACGCAAGAAAAAGATACCCTGAGAGCTTGATTTGATATGCCTGTCCTGTCCGTATATTTTTCTAAACAGATAAGTTCCTGCCAGTCCTTATCACTCAGCCATAAATGTAGTTGAATGTTAATTGATCATAGCAGCTCCTTTTAGTCTAATTATTAATATTCCCTTCTCTGAAGGGCTCATGCCAGACTTCAGAGTAACCCACAGGCTTTGATGTCAAGTGATACAAGCCTCTCGCTGTGGCAGGATTGAGATATTTCTGCTTTTCAGATGACTGGGCAGAGCTGCACAGAACAAGCAGGGTCTTAGAGTGGGTAACAATGAAGGATGTGTTTTTCCTCTGCTGGTTAACAGAGGTAGAGAAAAAGCTTTCAAGGATTTTAAGCAACACTTTTTCAGTACAGTTGTTTTGTGGTTTTCCTATCTTTGTTATGAATATCAAATTGTGCTCTGAGGAAAGAACACTAAAGGTCTTGGGTATAGAGTGCATTTTTCTTCTGAGACTAATGGTATAAATTTACCAGCTTACACTTGGTTTCCTTTTAAAACACAGAGATATAGTTTAATGGAGTGCAGTAGGAGAGTTAGTCCCTTTTCTCACCCTCACAGACTCCTGCAGAATAGTCTAATCTGTGTATCCACCTGCATTAAATTTTTGCTAATACAGTTTCTCTTCTATAGTTGCATAACAGCATCCTGGGAGTGGAATAACATTCTTTGGAAATTTGTTTCCCCCTGTGTTACTGTATTGCAGAAGCAAACACAAAGAGTAAGGAAGCTTTCAGCTGAGCTTTTGAGTGAGCTGCAAAGAGTTAAGAAGAGTCGCTAGGAGATTTTTCATGACCACTACTGCAAAGAATTTCTTTAAAAGTAGCCATATTTTGGCAGGACAAGCACTGCATGGCCACTAAAGAATGTGAAGGAGAAGTGTGAAGCAGGGATAGGTCTATGTCCTTAGTCCTGATCAGAGCAGCTCCTTGAAGTCGTTGTGCTCAGGAAAAGAGGCAATGGGCACAAACTGAAACACAGGAAATTCCATCTGAACATATGAAAATACTTCTACTGTGAGGGTTGTTGAACACTGGAAAAGGTTGTCCAGAGAGGTTTTGGAGTCTCTATCCTGGGAGATATTCAAAACTCGACTGGCCACAGTCCTGGGCAGCTTCCTCTACCCAACCCTGCTTGAGCAGGGGGGTTGGACTACCTCATCTCCAGAAGTCCCTTCCAACCTCAACAGCAGTCCTGTGATTCTGCTTAAAACCTATTGGTTAAAAACTATTGGATTTAGGGAGATTTAAGAATACCACTCACCTCAGAGGGACAGAATAACACAAAGGAAAATCATAGCACTTCTTTACCTTCCTCCTCATCAAGAGGGATGTGGGGAGGGTATGTTAGAATGTCCCTGGACTGACTGATGGATAGAAAAGGTGTGGAAGAGTGTGCTTCATTGCGTGAGACCTACCACTGATGGCATTATAGCGGGAGAGTGCTTGCCTCTCAAAGTTTCAGCTCGACTAAGTAGTGATTGGAGAGCTCTATTCATACTTCCCCCAGAGTTTAAATTTCAGAGCAAATACACGCCACTCCAAGAATAAGTGATCTACCATATATGCTGTACTAGTGCAATTATGGTCTGTGGTATATGTTGCTTTCTTGAAAGTAACTTGCAGTCTTACAAATCCAACCTTCAGTACTGGAGTCAAAGCGCAGTCTGAATCCTCGGGCATTGACTGATCCATCAGTGACAAACTTGACATAAGCAAAACTGTCAGAGGTGTCCACAGCATCAGGGAGAGTATTACCACAGTACCTGCCCAACAAATTTCCTGCAAAAATCAGATACAGAAAGACAATTTTACATCAATATATTATTTATATTTATATTGAAGGATCACTGTCCAATTCAATCAGACAGGCAGGAGTAAACTAGTAAAATCCAGTTTTTGCTGGGAAATAGAAGGGTATTGTTTGCCTTGCTTTGCTTCAGCAAGCAAGGCAGACAGAAGCAAATACTGTACATTGAAAAGGCTCACTTTGTACCCAAAGGGAAATGCTTTCAGGAACCTCTGGTGAGGTTTCGTAGTAGTATTAGGGAAGGGAAGACAAACACTGAAATAATTCTCAGACCAGAAGCGTTGTATTCTCGGATCTCCACAAAGTCATTTGTGCACTCGGAGGAGTTTTGAATATCTAGGCCTTCTAGTCTGATGGTAAGATAGTGGCCTCTGGGACCCTGCAGAAACCATTCACACAGCATGTTGTCTTGATAGTGAAGCTCAGGATACCCCATGCTTTCAATGACGCCAGTTTGTCCTATCACTGTCCCGCCACAGGGTGCTGCAAAAGGAAGAACATTGCTTGGTTGATTGAAGGACCTCAGAGAGTTGACCTTTCTCCTAAATCAGACCTAAAGCTCAGGCACAACTTACTTGTTCTCTAGCTGTGGTAATAAAACAGGAATTGCCTTCCAGTTAAAAATCTTCCACATTCTCCTAATTCAACCAGTCCTAGTTTGGTTTTGGTTTTTGGTTTGGTTTTTTTTTCCCCACACACCCCCTTCCATTGCAAGCATCCCTTCCTCTCTATCATATCTCTTATTAATTTGAATAAACTCACAGATTTCAAGGTCTATATCTAATCTCTACCCATGTCCATATTTACCAAAAAATCTTGGACAGCTGTATCAGATAATTATACAGAAATGTAGTTTGTTAAATGTGGATATAAATGTTTTACGACTGACAAAATTTGATTGCTGTTTTGGGCCTACAGCTATGGTTCAGCTATGGTCCTCTTTCCTGCAGTCCCTTCCTCTTCAAATTCCAGTCCTTGTGATGCTTTGGTAATGGATCACTGCACGATTTGGGAACAGCTATTTATTTTTAATATTCCCTCTCTCTGAAAACTCCTTTCTCTGTGGTACCTGCAAACATAAGTTCATAATACTAAGGCTTACAGCAAATAATATTCCCAGGTGGAATTTATTGGATTTTACAGTATATTCGGTGTGTCTGCTAGTTAGAAATCTTTTCATGGCAATAACAGTTGTGTTCATACTGTCTGCTCTTCTGAGTGATCAGTGCTTTTTTCCAGGATGACTGGCATGCAGCTGAAATTCTGCAAATCTGTTATGGATAAATATAAATTGTGGCTTCATATAGTAACAATGTTCTCTTGCAAGTTGTTTCATTTTTCACATTCAGAAATATAATAGCACAGTATATTGGCCTAAGCATTTGAGATCTAACACAATCATCAAAATTCTCTGTAAAGCAATATTGTCCACTACTTTGCCTTTGAGAAACTAACAGTCCTAGACTTTCCTATATGAGTGACATTAACATAATAGCTGCTATTAACATTATCAAAACGAAAAAAAGTTGCATATTTCTGAATCTAATCAAAGTCTATTTTCTGTTTAATTTTAAAACTTTGCTAGTGTTTTCTAATCCTGTTTTTGCAGCTTGAGAGCAAATAATTTTAAAGTATTTCTTTTTCCAGCTGACAAATAACGGTTCTTACTGTTCGTCCATTTTTTCTGTCCATTGATTTGCTGACTCTGTTTGTTTAGCAGCATTGGTACTATAGATTGATTTACATTTACATAGAGAAGCTCCTAATTTGTTCTTCTCCTGCCAACTCTCAGATGATCTTTGCGTTCCCCTTCAGGATCCTGCTCATGAAAGCGGCAGTAATTTTGCATGCTGAAAATCAAATCATGTTACATGACTTTATTCACATCAACCTTTTTTTCTACTGCCCCTTTGATAATTGTCTTTGACAAGAGGTTATCCAGTCTTTGTTTCGACTGCTGCAGATCTATGAACACTTTTCTATTCCTATTTCCATAATTTTCACCTCTTGCTAGGTGCAGAACAGGCTGATGTTAACCCATATGATTCTGATGCCTTAGCTCTAACACTAATTGAGGGAGGCATGTATCTGTCAGTCCACCTCATAGGCATGATTTAAGCCCTATTACAAAAACATGACAATTGAGACCAAAACATTCTCTAAAATCAAAGAAATTGATAAATGTAAGCATTACCAATGGAGTATTTAGCATTGAATCCCACGTGCGTGGCACTGCTGTCAGACCTGAACCTCAGGTACATGACAGCTCCTGAGGACCTCTGCAAGCCTGGCATTGATCCTCCACACAGCTTGGCAATGATGGGGGCAGTGGAGTCAGCGCCATTGCGTAGCTCAAGGTAACTGGAAGTGCAGCTAGAAGATGAGAGAATTTTCTGTTCAGTGTATAGCAGTAGTGGTTTGAAATAATTTCAGTATGTAATGAAAGCCATGATCTGTAGTGAATTAGATCAGTTTCCATGCAGTGTGACCAGGACAAAATCAACAAGTTCATAATCGATGATAGTTATGTAATATTTGAATCAAAAAAAGTGCCAGAAACATTGAGAAAGATTCATCCCAAGCCCAGTCTATGATCAGATCAGAACTGACAGAAGCAAGTCCTGAAGCGGGGTATGAACAGCACTGATAAAGTAGTTGTGACCATCTTTAACATATGTTTTTGGCAGCCTCCAGATTCAGCAGATATTCCCTATTAAGACTCCTTGATGACTGTTGAATTAAGGAACAGATATGACAGATGATGGCAATAAAAATTCAAATCCTGGGGCTTACTTAGATGGTCATAGAAAGACTAACAGCTTTGCCTTCAGAATGGTGCAGTGTGCTGGGAAGCCAGAGAGAAAGGACATCTTTGGGATTCTCCATCCTGCACCGTTTTCTCTGGACGTGGTCTCACAGGTGAGGCTCACCTTTGCCGTATAGTGGTCCAGACCCAAATCAATGAAGTTACATCAGCTGGAAACTAGGTCTTGTTTTATGCTTCAGGCAGTGGGTGCAAAACACACAGACCCATTGCAAATCACCAGACAGGCAATGGAGGAGAGAAAAAAAATGTTGTGGTGGTAATCCATTGGATTTAAAAGCACCTGAGAGTCAAAATGACTGAAAATCTGAATGTGAAAGTACTAGAGGGCACAGATTATGCAGAAAGCACCTTTGTACCATGGATGCTTCTGCTCTGTCTGTTATATTCATTTCTGTCATGCACTGCAAAGTCCTACGAACGTATACCAATGGCCTGATAGCTTCAGTGATCTCTCTCAAAAATTTCCTAACCACTTTTGATTGAAAATCTGGAAGTGCGCTCTGGGAGGAATTAGAGAAAGTAATAGGGAAAGAAGAATCAGAATGGAGTCTCTGAAGAAACACAGGGAAAATAATACAGATGTATACTTTGGTGAAGGTTCAATGTGAAACTGATCTTCAAACTGCAGCTCTACTGCATGTCCATTAGGAGCAGTTATGGTCCAGACACAGTCAACATGTGGGGGATAATTGCTTGGATAGTTGGGGGAAGATGTATATCCACTGGGGTTGAAATCATTGATATAAATATTCCCTCCACAAGCTGGGAAAGAAAAGATTGCCAATAAAAAACGGGCAAGGCATGAAAAATATGAGTTACCACTATATTCCAACACAGTTTCCTTTTGGTGTCATATAGTTACATCAAAAACAAGTACATTTTACTGCTTACTGTGGGAAAACATTTTAATGCAGTAGAATCCTATGTTCCTGTGCTCCTACTTACCTCGCCGTCCTCATTTCCGTATGTTCAGGGCTCTGAATTAAACTGCTATTAGTTCTTCCTTGGATTGTTTCTAAACCAAGCAGGAAACATATTTCTTGCCTTGTTCCTACCCCAACTCCCAAGAGCTAGAAAGCCTACAAGTCAGATGCATCAATGCTTCTGTGATGCTTCCCCACTTCTGCTTTCCAAAATTGAAATGTCTGTCTGAGACAATAATGAACACGTGAGGAATGCCAGTCAGAGCAAATATTAGGATTTGTTTAGGTCCTTTATCCTGCAAAGAATGTCTTTATTTTGACCAGAACTTTTCTGTCAAATACCCCCACTGTATTCTAGAAATACCGGTTTAACACAGGGTTTTAGTCAAGTTGTACATATTGAAGTGGTAGGAATACCGTTATACAGCTTCACCTTCACCCTTCATGAATCCCCTACAGTAATGCTAAGAATGATTTTTTGTGGCAGCAGGGAAAAGTAGGCAGAAAACAAGCGCTTAAACATTTGAGTAGATTGACATGTTGCCTTAGTTGTGTTTAGTTACACAACTAAACAACTAGTTTAACAGGAGGCCTCCTGGTGTCCCAAGCGGCATATGTCATGAATACACTGGAATAAGTGCAAATGCCAAGTCCTTGATTTACCCGTGGGCCCTGAGTCTCCATTTTTTTCATTCTTTCAAAAAATGTCAGCTTTGGCAGGGCATGTTATTTTCTCAGCTGGGAGTAAAACTTGTGACAAATGTTAACACCTTTTTAGACACAATAGCCTAAATCATTCCTGACATCATTTAGCACTTGCACAGGGTACTATATGTTCAGAATAATGTTCTTGTTTCCAGGGTTTTTTTTCCTTTACAGTATGAATTTTGAACATCTCTTCCTAAATATGATGCTACTTCCCTGCTGAAGGGTTCCCCATAAGTTGTTTTTTTAACTTTAGTCTCTCCAGGTTCTGTGACCTGGAGCTGACTCTCTTTAAAAAGGAGAAATTTGAGAGTAGGATCAGCAGTCGTGCACTGAAGACTGAAACAGGACATTTTTGCAGACATATGATTTTTCCAGGGCTGGGACTCAAAACAAGAACCTCCTTTAGGAGGACGAACTCCAAGTTATTTCTACTGAGTTGCAGCATTTAAGTTTATTTCCTAGACTTACCTAGACTCTTAGCCTCATATTTCAGTTTGAATCCTTGACCCTCATTCCTGCTGTCAGAAATGAAGTGGACAAACAGCTGATTATCTGTGGTGTACATGGTAGAGATGGGGCTGCTTCCACAAAACCGACCATTCCCTCTTCCAGACACCAAAGGTGGGGCAGCATTATCTAACCCATTCTTCAGCTAGAAGAAGAAAAATTGCTGATGTCACTCAAGCAAACAGCCCTGGAATGTAAACTTTGAGCATGCACCATCTTAATGCTTTCAGTCATGGGGGAAAACAATAACCTAGTGACTAATTAATGCACGGCAATAAATAAGACACAGAAAGAGAAATAATATCTCTGGTATTTCTCTTTGGTATTTCCACCCCCTGACAACCTGGGCTGCCTTACTAACAATGAAATCTGTAAGATTCAGTAGCTTTAATAGCTTTGAGGATTTGGTGACCAAGCCGATAACCTCACCTCTACATAATCTCCATGGTTGCAGGAAGTATCCTCACTCTTAACCTGGAAAGGCTGTTCAAAATGGACAGCAATGATAAATCCAGAGGTTACCACTACATGCCAGGAACAATTCAGATTAGGAGCATAGTCTTGAGGGTAGTTGGGGGATGTTATCACACCTGTGCCTGTGTGCAAATAGCCTCCACAACCTGAGAAAAAGGAGTTGAAGCAAAGAAAAAATATTAGCGTCAACTATTCACATATTCATTTGGAGAAAAATCCCGTCTCCTAAAAGGAAGATATGACAGGTGAAAGCAAATGTTGAAGCAAGTGTATGAAGAGTTGAGGGGCATTGAGCAATACACACAATGAGTGATCTCCCAAATACAAGCTAGTAGATTGCAACATGACACACACCAAACATCTTGACAGTGAGACTCAGTTCTCAGACTTAACAAAGGAGTAAGCAGGCAGCTGTGCCATGGACCTCCCCTGGCATGAGCATATTGTTACGCTGTCCAAGTACATTGCTTCTAGCCACGGACC
>VYZM01010814.1:366172-378849 GCA_013398915.1 Dromas ardeola | reverse complement strand
CCCACAATGTCATTTCCATACACTGAAAAACAAGAGACAAACTAATGCCTCCAATTCACACAGTTTAAAAGAAGCAATGGGCCCCAGCCTGGAATATAGCTTTCAATTCAGCCCATCTGACTTAATTTACTTAGGATTAGACAGCGCTGTGAGGCATAGACTTGTGTCTCAGATGGTCCTAGGATGCACATCTAATTATTTTCTTCTTGTGAGGGATGCGGTGTGCCCTTATCTGAAGGAAATTACCCATTCGAGCCATGTGGCTCTACATGTAGGAGAGGTGGGCAGACGGCACATCTGAGTTCCCCCCTGACTCTGCCTACTTCATGTTCATTTATTCCCAAGAAGCATTAAGTAATGAAATGATATGTTTAAAATACCTCTTTGTGTTCTGGTGAAAAATTATTTCGATTTCACTGAGCTCTGACCTATTGCTAATTTCTTTTGAAAATGAGTAGTAAAAGTCTCAAAGTAAGGAAAATTATTAGAAGTTTAGCTTGCATAATCAGAATGGCTGTGGATGTTTAGCTTCAGCAGTCTGTTCATGCAGCAAGTCAGACTGATGTTTGCAATGGTCCCTTGCAATTTTGGATCTATAAACTGGCATCAATTCTTTTTCTTCTAATTCTGCTCCCTGGTTGATGGCATCTAGATCCAAACTGAAAGATGGACACTGTCATACTCAACATGCAAAATGGAAAGCTGGGAAATAAATGCATTTTTCTTAATTTCTCAATTGCCTAATAAATGGCAACATAAACATTAAATACCATTGCTCACTCTCAGGTTGCAAAGACATGTGGTCAGATATTTTTAACTCCAACAGGCTACTGGTAAACTTGGGTTGCCATAAAATTTTTTAGTATATAGCTTTTATTTATATCTTCACAGCCCAATACTGCTGAAGGAAGAATCTGAAAACCAGGTCATAAACTGTTAGAATAACAGTCAATGAGATAGAGAACATTTTATTTTCTATAATCCATTAAGTTTTTTGCTTCTGGAAGCATAATATGATCAATTTGAAAAAAAATATTGTCTATTATGATAATTAAAAAAGATAGAATTTAATGTCTAATTCTGATTATGTTAAATACATGCGAGTTCTGTTCTGACATGTTTTAGAACATCCCTTTATATTCAGCAGACATCTTACAAAATATTTTTTAAGTGAATTCACACCCTTGCTGACATCAACCAGCATTTTCTAATAGACTTTACAGGACCAAATGTTCATTTCTTTGAACCATTTTGGAAGTGTTATGAAAGAAAAACAGTCTTCAATTAAATATACTTTACTTACAGTGAGAGAATGTGGCCCTGAAGCCAACATCAGTGCCTGAGCTGTCTGAGACAAATTTGACCCACAGGATATGTCCAACAGTAGACGTATAATTTGAAGGCAAGGCGTTCCCGCAGAATCGTCCTGCCAGTGTGCCTGTATCGTTCCATTCACGAATCTCCAGGTAATCTTTGGCGCAGTTGCTACTACTTTCCACCTGAAATGTTCTGTTTCAATAGCAGAAGAACAGCATTAGCAGGCATATGACACATTCTTCAGGGTTTGCCCTGCCAGGCTACAAATCCCCCTGTAGCTGGTATCCTACTGTAACAGTTAAGAAGAGGGCAGCAGCAAAACCCTCCATAACTCAGAAGTCATTGCACATTACCTGGCAGTGCTGCTGATACAGGGTTCTCTCCTTTCTGGCCCCTTATTTTATGACAGAGCTTCAGTTTGCAAAGTTGTAATTTTTAAAGAGTTCTCAAGCCCTTGTGATATGTGTTGGTTCTTCAACAACAACCATGAAACATGAAAAGCCCCTGATATATAAAACAATTTTTAATATTAGCCCAGGTCAGACTATTTACTGAGTGAAGAGAATACTTTCAGCCTTACAATTCAGTTTGCAGCCCCTTCATATGTGTATTATTTCAGTACGTTCTTTTGTGAGAAAACAATTTCCAGGGGCCTAGAGTCATTTGTAGTTAACATCTCAGAGCTCAGAAATCCCTTAGCAGTTTCTCCAGAATTAGAAAATATTACTGCTTCTCTGGCCTCTCTGAGTCTTACATAGCTGGGTGCACAAAATAAGAATTGCTATGAATTCTTCTAAACCAATTTTTACCTTAGAAAAGGAATGGGATTTAGTAATCAAGTTATAAATTCTAAATTATTGCACCAAGCTGAATGCTAAATATATTCTAAAAAAACCGTTATGTTAGTCTAAGTGAAGTGCTTTGATTCAATCCAATATACTTTTCAGAAGCAGACTATGAATAGTAAAGATTTCAGAGAGTGCCTCTTATAACCAGTGCCCCAAATATTTGTGCATCCTCATTTTCTGGTAACAACTCCCCCCTTCAGCTCTGAATATAGCCATATGTGTTCAGTGTACACATGCTGCAAAATGGTTCCAACCACTCATCTGGATATACTTCAGACTAATTTAAAGCTAAGCCTCAAATTGCAAGACAGGCATTTCTGTTCAGACTGAGCTGAAGAAAATGAATGCCTCATGCCAACAAAACTGTATAAAACCCTAATACTAAATAAAAAAAAAAATAAAATAAATACTACTTTCTAACACAATTACTCCATGCTTTGCAGTATTTTCAGCTCCCTTTCAGCTATGTGTAGCTGAAAAAAAAGAGTTTGCATCTACTCAGTGTCACTTTATATAACTGAATGTAAGTTCTGGTGATAGTTTCTGCTTCACACTAGATTTCTGGTTTGGTTCTGAAAAGCTGTTATTCATTATTTTGTAGCAAATATTCTGGAAAATGTTTTCAGGCTGCAGTACTTTCTCTCTGCTTCAGTGAGTAAAGGGGGAATAAAATGTCCTTTTTATTGAGTTTATCGAGTGAATCAGTATGTGCCTAACAAATTACACCTTATGCAGTCAGCATGTTACCGGGAAAATTTTCCTTTTGTCCTGATTAACTGTAAATGCAGGTTTCAGAATTACTTTTCTTTTCCTGCTGATTTTTTATAAGCTTTGCAAAGGGTCAGTGCTCTCTCTCTTGGCAGCAGCCACTGTTTGATGCCGGGAAACAAAGAGGCTCAGAAATCCACATCATGGATAAAGAACAACCTAACAACCCTGCTAAAGGACTGCACATTTTTCTGTGGATCACGCACAACGGTCCTGTCAGAAGTCTTCAAAGGAAAGTTACTTTGCTGAAGGGAAAATAAAATTCCTTCAGATACTCTCCTGGCCCCTGTCATGCCTCCACTGCTATAATTATTGGAGAAATTTTGAAGACTCCAGTATCAATTCTAACCCTACAATCTGTAGAGTATCTGGGCCCTTTATATTACTCAGCTGTATAATAAATACTACAATGAATCTGGTAGTGAGGAAATAGTAGGAATTTCCTTTGTAAAGAAAAGGCAGAGCAATGCTAAATTTCCTCTTCTTGTTTGTAAGTGAATGAGAATTGGCTTCTTCAGCATCCCATGTTGCTCGAACAATAAACCACCTATTTATATAATGCTGTATATGCCTTAATATAAGCAATGACTAAGACAGGAGAACACTGATTGCAAGCTGGCACTAACCACTGCTGTGTTCTCTTTCCAAGTTACTCTAAAAACATGTTTCAGCTTTATCGTCTGGTAATTACATTTCCTAATAAACAGAGAGCATCCTTCCTTCAGGTCTGTTAAAGGGCTGAATAATAACCCCTGGCAATGCATTTACATGAAGGACAGCTGGAGCCGGTTGCCAGGGGAGCTGAGAATCCTCCAGACACACTCGGTGTTGAGCGGATACTGCTCGGGATAGCCAGGACTGTTGAAAGCTCCTCTCTCCATGTGGAAAGTACCCCCACAGGCTGCAACAAGAAGGAGACAGCAGAGGCTTGAGATGGATGACATAAAAAAAAAATACCTTGATAGAGCCAGAGCATTTGCTAATCAAGAAAGCATTTCTCCTTGTCTCCTTGTTCTCTAGCTTGTTGATATACTTGCTGAGACCTTAGCCAAAAAGAGGAAGGATAATAGGGGATTTCAAAAGCGGGAATGTCAGAGAGACAGAGAGATACAGGATCTGTTCTTTTTCTTAAAAGTCGGAAGCATAATGTAGCAAAACCTGTCATATAGACTTACATGATGATGATGCAGCATAGGTGGCATGGAAGCCCCTGGCGGTAATGTTGTTGTTGGAGATGAAGTTCACCACCAAGGCATTACCAAAAGAAGTGATAGGATGTGGTAAAGTCGTGCCACAGTAACGGCCTGAAAGAGAACAAGCCAGAGAGAAAAGAAGTGTTCAGCATGTAATTACTATGGCTAATTTAACATTTGGGGTTAATGCCTGACAGCAACCAGGAGTAACATTTGTTGCTTACAATTGCAGTTGTCAATTCAGTCTACATAAAAATGAAATATTCCGTTTCATTAGCACAGAACTCAACTCTGGTAGTGATTTTTTTTAACAGAGGAAGGACCTCCTGCACTTCAGCTACCCTAGTCATTGGCTATCCTGTTATTGAGCTTGTTTGTGTTCACTCTATGCAGAAACTACAGCCTAATTGAAAAAAAAAATCCCATCAAATATATCTGACAGTAGTTTCCATTTCACTCAATTAGTTTCTGACGAAAAAAACATGACAAATAACAGACTAGTTGTCCTGTAATGGATTGTAACATGGGGATTAGAAATATGAATCACAATCTAGCAGAAAGGCATCTGACAGCAAAAAGAAAGATAGCAGCTAGTACCCTGGTACTCTTGCCAAGTGAAAGCCAAGGGTAGGAGACCAAAAAAACTAATTCTGCTCTTAGTTACCAATCATTTAAATTGAGTACAGCCTCACCCCTGACAAAGAAGAATATACAAAAATAGAATAAGGGAGAGCATAATCAGGTGCAGATATTCTGAATTTCCCAGAAAGGAATTTGAAGCAGCCCTGGGGGTGAGAGGGGAGTCAGGACCACCCTGTGGCCAGGGCTCTCTCACATCTTCCTGGCAGTATAAGCACTGAATTTTGCTGCTCCAGGCTGCTCCTGCCACTTGAAGGTGATTGCTCTGGACAGAGATGTCAGGAGAAAGCTGTAGAAAATTCAGGAACAAGCAGAAAGTCAGGATTTCTGGGGCTTGAGGAAAATACATTTTCTGCTCCCAGAAATCTGCAGCTTTCTTTACCTATGTTTACTGTGGACTGTGCTTATGAGTGTGGGTTACGCTATGTTTTTCTACAGTTAACTGGGACTTCAGTTTAAACTGAATTGCTTGGTTCCCAATATTGTTCTGCTGAGGAGGAAGGAAAAGGCAGCTGGAGTCAACTCCAAACTGCAGGTTAGCAGGAATACAGCCAGTGCCTGAGAGGACCAGGCTATTCACACTGAAGACTCATCCTCCGTCCCCGGTCTCCTCTGGCCAGAGGGGTCAATGAGCTTCCTTTATCAGAGAAATTCCATGAAGCAGGAGAATGCTCCCAGAAAACCTTCTCCTGCTTTCCTTGGGTGTAGTTCTATGTATGAAATAAACAAGGGAAAGGTACAATACCTCGAAGAGGAGCCTCATAGTTATTCCCATCCAAAATCTCCACAAAATCCGTTGTACAGTTTTGTCTGTTGTTTTCAATATCAAAGTCAGTGAATGAGACTGTGACGTGGTTGACTGGCAACAGCAAAGAGTAAAAACTTTAAAAGAAGTCTGGCATTTCACAGAGAAATAATTACATGTAAACAAACGTATCATCTTTTCTTTTCTCCCCTGAAGTTAATCAGTCCCCATAAGGCGTAACATATGAAGTAGTTTATTCCCTGGTATGTGGAGTGAATTTGATGGAAGTGCATTAATCCTTACTGCAAATGTCCTGGTAAATCTCGTCATATTTCAGTACTTTCAAGTACAACTGACATTAGAAGTGTAGGACTTAACACATACACATGAATCTAAATTTCCTACTGTCTGAGAAGCTTCATTATATACTGAAAATGTCAGCAAATACAACACAGAAAATTTACACACATTCAGAAACAAAACTTATTTCTACACATCCATGACCTTCTGTCCCTTGCAATCTATACCATAGATCCGGACAAAATGTGAATTGACGCTGCTCTGCTCCAGACCCAGAAAGAGCTGGTTCTTTCATCGTTTTGTAATGTTCCACATACATCAATTGGACTGGTTAAAGGATCATTAACTACACTCAGCTGTATTTGTATGGGATTGGATTTTCCACACCCTTGGACTGCAGGCTACGTCCTGAAAAAGAGGATTTCTCACTCAGGGTATTTTTGACCCTTGTATTGCTCTTGCTCGGCTGATACGAACAAAGGTGAAGTCACAACTGGAAGAAGAGAGGCTGTCCTCAACACCAGTTTGTGACAGCAGTTACTCCTGGCCTTAGAGCTCCTATGCACTTTGAGCGGGTCAGAAGGTCGCACGATTTAGATGATAACTGAGTTTTCTCCCACATTGACCAAGCCTGAATTTGACATAAATATTTTGCTTCTCGCTGGGCTACAACTAATTAGCTAGAATAAGCTGAAATGACAGACATGGACCCAGGCGCTGCATTCAGCAGGGTGCCACTGACTGACATTCAGCTGCATAGTCTGCCTGTTCAGCGCTCTTTTGTGTCCAATCCGGTCAATCAATTACCGCTATCAATGCAGGTCCTCAGGATACAAAGCAAAAAGGGAAAACACAGTGGGTGGCAAGAGCAGGAGACTTGTTGGCCTTCTCAGTAAAAGCAGAGCAGGAACTCTGCTGTGGTTTGCCATTGGCTAAATCCATTGTATATGGCCATGGCCTGTGATGCTGTGTGACTGGCATAGCGAAGCCGTGTGTATCTGTAACCTGTGGTATGTGGTGGGCCTGGTGGTAAGTGGAGGAAGTCACTACATACACAGGCTACTTCTTATACAGCATTTTTCTGGTCTTTCATAATGATGAACAACAGTTATGTACGAGTTTTCCACCTGGGCCCAGGAAAAAATTATCTTTAAAAATAAACATCGTATAGGTGAGGAACAGCTTTGGTGATGTCTTTTTCGTGTATTTGTATCAGAACCTATGCTAAAAAAAAAAGTATTGCTTATCTCCTGATTTTTATTTTGGTGTTTTCTTCCGCAAATTGATTTTCATTTTATAACCCAGCAAAATAAATTTATAAATGTGGTCAGAACATTCTATGATTTTAACAACAATGACTAAATATCAGGTGAACAACTGAAGTTCAGTGGTTGCTATTAAAAATAAACATTTATTTTAAATGACGTTACCAGGATACTATTACCCAATTGTAAATAATATTTAGGAATCTTATAGAATGCAAAAGTAATACTGGGTATTAAAGGTAAATATCAGTATCTGATGGAAAATATTTGGTATTTTATGATCAATCATAAATCTATCTAAAATTAGACAGGAACATCTGAGAGTGCATCTATGCACATAAGACCAGTTTATTTATTTTTTTATCATTTGTATTTGAAATTTTATTATTTGCTACTTGAAATTGAAATTCCTTTGTAATTTTTCTCATTATTTAATTTTTTTTTTTAATGTCAACAGCATCGATTTGATCTAACACAACTCTAGCTTGAAAAATCCAGACCGAAATAAAATCAGCTAAATATAAGTGCTTAAGTTATGTACAAACCCTTAGATTTTCTCACGGACCAATCCAACTTCACATAGTATTCAACACCTCATTTATAATTGCAACACTTGGGTCACAGTAAATCAGCTAAGATGACAAAGTTGTAAACTGTTTTCTTCACTATGCACTAAATCTTTTACAGTGAAATCTGATTCAGGACAGATTAAGAGAGCCACACTCTCCAACTACCAGGATGCAGAACTTCCTAGAGAAATAAAGGAGGAATTTTGTATTGTTATTACAGAAAGAAGATGAGGATGTTAGTCATCCCAGCTAACTATAAAAGATGTTTTTACTTACATGGTTCCTGAGCCTGAATAATCCAGCTGCAGTTCTGATTGTTTGGGTATTTGGCAGGATATAGAGGAGAGGAAATTGCTGCCCCAACTGAATCTGACTCTATGTAACTTCCGCATGCTTTAGAATGAAACACACACACACATATATAAATATATACAAGCCACATATCTTAGATTCTGTAGTGAAAATGCATGCATAAAATGTAACATGCTACATCAATGTGAAATGAGGATAAATTTCACAACGGTAATTTACCAGAAAAAGAGACTCAAGGACTAGCTCCCAGCACCAGATGTACTTTTTTTGACCTGGTTCCACAGGCCGTGCTGCACCTGGCTGATCATCTGAGAGAAGCCAGAGTGACTTGGGAACAGACCTCATCTTTATCAACTCCTTATAGCCCAGAAGAACAATACTGGGGCCAAAATAACTTGGTTTCAGGGTACTGCAATCACATACCCATTCCTCTGATCATTTGCCTGTGTTGGCAACTAGGAAGGAAAAAAATTCTAAGAAACTCTCCAGAACCTTCCAATGCCCAAGGATGGCATCACTTTGCATTGGCATGATCCTCTTGTGAGCTGCGTCAACAAAACTGCAATTGTGTGAAATGTTGCACATATGCAAGAGCTTGGCTGACTGCATAACTTTGGCTAACAGTGCTGAGTGCTGCCATGCTTCATTTCCAAGCATATTGACTCACCATAAAACCCCCAGGTCCGAGTTTAACACACAGCTGCTTTAAACAACAGGGTGGAGAGTTCAGTACCAAAGACTGAGATTCATTTGTCGTGCTGTGCTCCCTAAAACATCCAGCAGCAGATGGGACTTTCAGGGTTTTTTCAGGAAGACGGAAGCTATGTTGCCTCCATCCTAGGTGGGAGCACTTGCTCACCAGGCATGTTTTGTGCAGGGCCTAATCCAGTAAATATGCTCTGAGAACGTTTAACAGATTAGGCTCTCATAGCTGCTAGTTAAAAATGACTAATTAGGTATCTACCTAGTACTTCAATAACTGGGATTCCTGAGATTGTTGCTGATGCCTTTTCTTTATAATTTTTCACAATATTTTCGAAGAAAAAAAAATCTGGGAAAAGTACTAATTTACAGTAAAAAGAATCCTAAAATGAAAATGAGAGAAAGAGATTTTCTCTGTGAAAAGTAAATTGCTATATCTTGGGGAAAAAATGTTTCCAAAGTTATTGTGAAAAAAAAGAAAGAAAATCACCAATCGTCAAATAGTGTGTAACTTCATGAAAAAATCTGCCCAGTTGGTGTCATTTTTCATTAAAAAGGAAACCATGTAAAATACCAATTAGTCCTCCACAAATTGGATAGTTGATGTTTGGCAGGGTTTGCAGGCCTGAATCCATGAACTTCATCAACAGCACCACACAGAATTCTTTTATAGCTTTTTAGATTCACGCGCATGGATAGACATATAAAATGTTATTTTGTCACTAGGTCTGTGGAAACTGCCAGTTGCACATTTTTCTCAGGACAGCTATGGGTAGCTAACCCTCTAGGGAGGAGGAATAAGAGGCAGCTGACGTGTGCTAAATGCCTTGCTATTAAAAGTACTTTTTTTCCTCGATCAAAGAATCCAAGATGATCCTTAGATTTTAAATTCTTTAAAATATAAATTGGAAAAATTCAGTCCTGTTAAAGATACACACTGGTATGCTGCATGTGTAGAAACACTTCCCGTTATCAGCTGTGCTAAAAGATTGTGTCTAATACAAACAAAGTGCTGATTAGCTAAATATGCATTAATGTAAATGACAAAATTACCTTCAGTAAAGCGGGCACTGAAGCCCCTGTGCTGGATGGTTGCATCAGAGTGCAGTCGGATGTACATCATATTCTTGGAGGATGTGATAGGAGGAGGATGCTGTGTCCCACAGAGTTTTCTAAGAAGTGGTGCTTCATTGCTAGGACCATCAAATACCTGTTATGAAAAGATCAAATGAAGTATTTGGTTTCAATAGGAGTATTGAAAAGACTTTTATTTCATTCCATCTCTTATGTTTCATACATTTTGATCTTGATATATCCCTGGTATGGGCACTGCAAACAAACTATGCATTGCCTATCTTAATTCTGTGGTCATTTCAAAAAAATGCATGTATTTCAGGCTGAAGCTACTGTAGCCTTTATAACAAAAATGCAAGTAACCATCTTCCTCTGTGTGTAGTTGGTATGGAAGCAAATCTACTTTAACAACCCAGATATGCCCATGCATTTATTGTTTTCTGTTAATGGCTAACATGAGTTCCCCTGTAGTTTTCATTCAGTTAAACCCTACATCTTACCTCAGTGAAGACTTCAAAATTGGCCCTAACATGCGACTAATGCACCAGTGGGAGCTATGACTGTGCATAAAAAGAGAAGACACTAGGATTATGGTTTTTAGATACACATAATCAGCATCAAGGATCAGAGTGCATCTACCTGTGCTTTATAATAGCATTAGAGTGCTGAATTACACACATATACATAAAGTGTTATTTAAGCAGAGGGTAAAGAAGAGTAAAAAAAGGGAGGAAGAAAGTGAATATGGTTTTAAAAAACTTCACTTTTAATTTTACCACAAATGCCTTCCTTCTCTTTTTTCCCCTTACAGCTGATAATTTTGTTTCCTTCCTCTCTGTTTCACAATCAGAGACAAGGGTAGTGAAGTAAAAACCAATGAGTTTCTAGCTCAAGCAACATAAAAATTATAGAAAGACAAACTATAGAGAGGGAAAAATGGCCACAGTCTCAGTGTCCCGATTATCTTTCCTGGCCCTCCAGCAGATGGGATTTCTTGCTGCTGGGTTTGGCGCCATGGGCCAGCCTCAGAGCCCTTCTGCCTGGTTTCAGAAGTGACGAGCACAGTTGCATGACCCACAGAAGAAGAGCCTTTGAGCTACTGGGCAGCAACAAGAGCTGAATTTAGTTCCTGTTTCAGCATTAAACGTCTTGCATTACCATAGGCACATCATTTAATACAACCTGTGACTCAGCTTCCCATAGCAAAATGGATAAAAATATGTGTATCAGGACTAGAAGATATTCAGGTGCTAGAACGTTAAAAGCTATATAAAAGCCCACTTTGAGCAAAATAATGCCATTCGTTAGAAGAAATGTACTTCTTATTAAGATTGTCTTCTTTTACTTCAAAATGCCTCAAATTCCATCAAGTCTGTGCAATGCAGCACCAATGAATTAAAAATTTCTAACTAGACTGTATAACACAATGCAATGTTTCTGCCTCCAGAATTCAAAGGACTTTGAGCACATTATTGAAAAAATATATAAAAACAGTAGCTGAGAGAAAGCTGACCTGTCTCAAATAAATCTCGGAGCTGAGAAACAAAGGGCAAAACTCCTGCTTAATCCACCGACATACCCTACATAGCCAATGCTGTATTCATGAATTAAACATTTGTCCTTGGGCCTATACCACTAGCTAGCTCTGTGGGACCTTGTGACAGAGTATTAAGTGTACTGCAATGTCTGTAAAAATTAGTACCTGTAAAGAGACCCAAAATATCCATCCATTCAACCTTTTCTTCTCTCTTGGCATCCTGACACAATCAGCCCTTTAATACATAGTGTGCAGTGTTTATTCTTCCTCTGCACATATATTCTGTATATAAATCAGACTGCCTGAAGTTAAAAACCACAAACCATGGAATGTGAAAAAACAGTAATGACTAACAAAATAACCCTTAGGAATTAAGGTACTGTCTTTCCCTAGGCAGTAGTGAGAGGATTTTATCTGAATGCTAGAACTGAGAATAAGCATTGCATTGACAGAGCGTAGAGAGAGGGGCTGACTACAGTTCACATAAACGGCTGGTTTTGATGGATCTGTGCCACTTTGCACAGCTGAGGATATGACCATTGACACATGGACTGCTGTGAGACTCTAGTAGTTGAGCTCTCTTACTCGGGAAGATATTAAGGATGAATAACCTAAGAGACTAAGCAGGCATTTCATTCCAAGAGCTTTCTGGAATAAATAAGTCTTTCTGCGGTAATACTGGGAGAAGAGCATGAAGTCAGAGGAATGTTTTCTAAATCAAGCGTATTTGCTGTTTCTGGGCAGCTTGCTTGAAGAATAGTATTGTCTCCTCTTTCAGAAACCCAGAAATGATTCCTAGCCTTTACACTTGCTAAAACTTTGATTCAAGCAACAGTTCTGCGTAAGCATTAGTGAAACACAGCAGCAATCTTAGGGGTTATGGCAGCTACAAGTTAAGCAGGAACAGTAACACATGGATATTGTAGGGCTGCATCATTTTTGCTGACCTGCTATTTATTAACTTAAACTATTTTATAGGGAGGATTTCAGTTCTTGAATCTTGATCAGAAACCACAATATTCACACACTAGTTCAGGAAAGAGTTGTGTCTCTCTGCAGCTTCTTAAAGTTATTTTGAAAACATCTGAGAAATGCATTTCTGTGGCTGCATGAGTAAAGGAAAATGGTGCATCTGCATACTTAAAAGTCAAGTTTTCATTTGCACAGTGCATAGCAGCAATTTGCTCTTCTCTTCCCTTTCCACAAAAAACATGACCGTGTGACTCATTGCCTTCTTATTCAAATGTGTCCTGCATTAAAAGCACATGACAAAAAGAAGATAATTTTTATCTTCCGAGCCGTAAAAGCTCTACGTATTTCTAGCTGTCCACTCTTGGAAGATCCTCTCTGCCAGCACCTGGAATAAATGAAGGCATACCTCCCCTCTAGCTCCCAGAGGCTTACATTT